>CM044103.1:18191648-18286583 GCA_024174645.1 Lemna minuta
TTGTAACTTAAAATAACATCAGAAAATTTAAAATATTTAGAATAATATAACATACTTTATATAGTTCAAATTATTTAATTTATTATACATAGAAATAGTAAATCCATCTAAATTATAGTCATCAATAAATATGTTTACCTTCAAATTTTGGAATCTGAAGTACAAATTCAAATGCTATATATATATACAAGCCCAAAATCTACAATTTTGGCCCATTCAGCAATTGGGCTGACCAAATGGCAAGCTCCAATTTGTCCAAACCCTAGAGACTAGGAGCATATCGGTGTGGGTGCCCGGGTCCATCTGCAGGACTAGACAGATGGGTGGACTAATGAACAGTCCGCTGTCCAGTCCAGATGGTCTAGGCCCTCCGTTGACCAGTCAAAAGGCATTATGAAGAGAGTCAACTGAGGTTTTGTGTGTGGGTCAAATGAGAGAGGATAAGAGGGAGAAGATATGAGGAAATTGGGAGCTTGAAAGAGGGAAAAAGAGAGGAGAGAGACATGAGTGGGAAGTGTTTGTACAAGATGGATGGATGAAAAAGAGAGGAGAGAGACATGAGTGGGAAGTGTTTGTACAAGATGGATGGATGAAAAAGAGAGGAGAGACATGAGTGGGAAGTGTCTGTACAAGACGGATGGATGAAAAAGAGAGGAGAGAGGCATGAGTGGGAAGTGTTTGTACAAGATGGATGGATGAAAAAGATGAGAGAGAGGGACTGAGAAAATATAGGAGATTAAAAGTATTAAAAATATAAAGATTTGCTGAACATCTTTTATATTATTTGTTTTAATATTTTTATGGTGGCCCGACGGACCCGAGACAGCCAGGTCAGGGAGAAATTTATAAGTCCGCCGGACCCGGGCCGGACTGGACTCCTGAATTCGGAATCCGGACGCCGGAACCCGAATGCTTATAGAAGACGACTCGTCTTTACAATGATGCGATCATTGTAAGATGCAAATGGGCCTTCAAAAATGGCCCCCGGCCCATCTCTACCCTTTCACTCCTGAAATGACGAGCCCGTGGTCGTGTATAAAAGCCCTGAGCTCTTCTACTTACACGTTGCTCTTCTACCCAAACCTCCGCCATGAAAGAGCAAGATATGGATCTCGTCCTGGTTCCCCTGGGGCTCCTCATTCTTGGTGGTTACCACGCCTGGCTCCTCCGCCGCCTCCTCAAGAACCCCAAATCCACCGTCATGGGCATCAACGCCATCAACCGCCGTCTCTGGGTGCATGCTATGATGGAGGTCTAATCGTCAAACCCACTTCTCCCTCTATCTCTCTCTCTCCATTATGCCCTGATGGAGGTCCAAACCTCTCTCTCTCTCTCTCTCTCTTCAACCATTCCATGATGGAGGTCCAATCCTCAAACCCCATCTCTCTTTCTCCAATCATGCCATGATGGAGGTCCATTCTTCAAACCCCATCTCTCTCTCATTGCCATACCGAGGATTGGAGGCCCAATCCTCAAAATCCTCTTCCCCATCTCTCTCATTCTCTTTTCCGTTCTCTTCCTCGCAGGACCCGGCGAAGACGGGAGTCCTGGCTGTACAAAGCCTGAGGAACAACATCATGGCGTCGACTCTCATGGCGTCCACGGCCATCATGCTCTGCTCGTTGGTCGCGGTTCTGGTCACCTCCTCCGGCGGTATCCCCTCCGCCTATGCCAACGTCGGAATTCGCCGATGTTTAACGGTGAAGATCTTCGCGATACTCTGCAGCTTCCTCCTGGCCTTCCTCTTCGAGGTCCAGTCCGTGCGCTACTACAGCCACGCCAGCATCCTCATCAACGTGCCTTCTTCCTCCGGCATCAAGGAAGGCGCGACGGCCGCCTACGTGGCAGCCTCGCTCGACCGCGGCGCCTATTTCTGGTCGCTCGGGCTCAGAGCGCTCTACTTCTCCTTCCCTCTCTTTCTCTGGATCCTCGGGCCAGTTCCCATGCTCGTCTGCTCTTCCTTGCTCGTCGTCCTCCTCTACTTTCTCGACTTATCGCCCCCCGTAGCCGAATATTGATACAGTAAATGAAAAAAAAAGTTACCTGTAAATGGGTATTCATCATAATTCTTTCAAGCTAGATTGCTCAGCTTCAGCCGGAGCTTCATGTTGCCGGAGAGAACGACGATCTCTCCTTTGGCAGACTCGAGTTCCAGCACCACCGCTTTTCTCCCAAGAGACGGAACGAACACTTCCTCTCCGATCTTGGGTTTCTTTGTTTTGATCTCTGCATGAGAACCCGGAGAATGCCCATCATGAAAAATAATGAGACGCGAAAAACGCTAAACGAGAACGTACGAGGAGAAATCAGCTCTGCCGGCGGCGGCTGCGGCGGGGTTCAAGCGTGTTGACTGGCGGCGGGGTCAACGGCGTAGACTTGGCGGAGATCTCCCTGAACTTCTGGAGTTTGGTGTGGAGGAGAGAGCGGGCTACGGCGGCGGATCCTCGGACGGCCAGCGTTTTGCTGTTGCTCAAAAGCCGCGGAGTGCTGTTGGAGCTTCTCCTTGGACGCTAACAGAGCTTCGTGATTCTTCCTCGCCAGCCTAAATCCCTCCGTCGAATTAGAAAAGAGTTCTTAATCTTTCGGGGTCAACAGGAAAATGAAGGAACTATTAATGTTCACTTTAAGTAGTGCTGCGATTCGCGCAGATGCTCGTGGAACTCCTGTTTCAGCCTCTCCATATCGACTATTACCTGTCAAGAAATAATAATATAATATCAGCTTCTAAAATTCCAAGTTTACGTAGGGATGGGAAACATGGATTGATGATGGATCGTCGATCTGGAAATCCAATAGAAGACCACGATCATATATAATTTCAATTTGATCCAGATTGTTAGTCAGATCGACAGATTGCAGATCCAATGACCTGGATCAGCATTTTTAGGCCTTTTGACGTGATCTGACAGTTATAAAACACAGAAGTTTTGAAAATCATGACGATCAGACCATTCGATATACGATAGAGCGGTCTGATTGTCGTGCGCAATTATGGGAAATATCGGCCAATCTGATCATCGAGCATAGCTGGTTGATGATCGAATGGAGATCAATGATCGAAGCCTGATCGGACTGATGATCCTATCAGGATCGGCCATCCCTAGTTATAGGAAGGTGAACAATGTATGTAATAATAGTTTGATACCCCATTGATCTCTGCACTTGCTGTTCCATAGAGCTTACGAGCACTCTCGAGCACCGGGCCAGGTAATCCCAGCCGTTCGGCGATGTTGATAGCATTTGAACGGCCTGAGAGACAGAAATAATTCAACTAATTTCATGAGAAATTCAAATTACAACAATTTGAAGAGACCTGGAACACCCCAGAGTATCTTGTAGGTCGGCTTCAGGTTGACTTCGTCGAATTCCACGCAAGCGTTCTCAAATGACTTGTTGCTGCAAAACATCAGTAAACTGGAAATTCAATAACTCATGAACTAATTCAAAGGAGAAAGGGGGAGAAGGACGAGGGGAAAAATGGGAAACAGCCAGTAAAAGGGGTGCAAAACAGAGCAGCCCTGTAAAACAAATCCTAATACTCAACTATCTTCCAAAGGGCAAGGGTTTTTTCAGACAATTCAAGTCATTTGAGACCAAACAAACCATTTTTTTTCCTATTCAACTATTAACCATTTGTTGTTGTGTATTCAAATATCAATCATTTGTTCATGAAATCTTTGCAGATGAAGAGATGTCAAAGGGGTTTACTACATCCATGTATAAACGCTGATTAATGAAAAATATACAAGGAAAACACTTTTGTTGCAGTTCACCATCAAATAGATCTTTCTGTTGCAGTTCTCTATCCGAAAGTTATCAATATTTGTCAAATCTGCTCCTATCTGACTGAAGGCTATTGGACCAAATGACAAAGACATTATTGTGAAAGAAATGGCTTTTCCCCGATGAGCTTGCACTTGAGATTCACTTAGTTGGCAGTGATATCAATGGTAAAGAACCTTATACATTTGATCGGGATAAATGAAGTGGAGGAAGAAATTAGAGCAGAAGCTGCTGTCAAGAGGCTTCATCATTTTTTAAGATATCAGGGATGGTGTTACTTCTGGTTAAATCAATATTTGAAGTTATTATTGGTTCTCCAAATCATCATTTGGATCAAGATCTCATTGTATCTGTTTTTTCTTTTAAAGAACTCCAGAAGTAAGAGCTTTCATACTTCTGGAATTCATACAAGAAATGGAATCACAACAAAAAATGGGTGTGAACCTACGGTAATCTATTCTTGTCCATGAAGGCCAATTTTGCAAACCTTACCTATACTTGAGAGTCTTAAGTTCTCCGTGGTGAGTCGTCGCAAATGTTAAGAGAGCACCCATCCGAGAGAAAGACTCCAAGAGCGACATCCCTAAGGCTGCTCCTTCCAAGGGATTGGTTCCTGCGCCAACCTGTCAAACTCACCAAAATTAAAGCATCAATCACATAATTTTCTATGGAGCTACACAAAACAATCAGTATGAGCCATGAAGAAATCACTGAAATGATAGATCCTAAATTTTAAAACTTTCTTCATGCCTCATTTGAGAAATGTGAAGAATGAAACATAATTTCAAAAGGGAATATTGATCATACCTCATCTAGAAGAACAAGTGATTGTTTTGTTGATTGGGACCGAATTGCCTGCAAGTTCAGAAGAATAGAGAAACGTTTTGCAGTCATAAACGTCTCTGGTTTAAATGAGGAGACATGGTGAACAACTATTTTATCCATGGAGAGGCAAATATGTGCAAGCAGCAAAATGATAGCTGTTATTTAGGACTAGAGATGAAGTATGATACTATGAGATTTGAGAAAGCAGACATGATCAATGAAAAACTTATTAAATGCTGTAAAAATTTACACTGATCTGCCTCAAGTGTCCAGAAAATGTTGACAATGATTGAGCCAATGATTGTTCATCACCAATGTCAGCAAATATAGCATCAAACCATGGCAATTCGGCAGGTTCAGAGGCAAGAACATAAAGTCCTGAAATAGGAAGCCCAATTTGGGAAAAGCATGGTCAAGATACCAGTCTTTCTTAAACCGATATTTGATATTGCACAAGTCAATCGGGGTACAAACCTGATTTTGCCATCATCGATGCTATGCCAATGGTCTTCAGCCCAATGGTTTTACCCCCTGTGTTTGGGCCAGTGATAACAATCACATTTGTCTTTCTCGATACAATAAAATCGATTGGAACAGGAGGACACTCCTCAATTTTAGCAACCTTGAATAAATATAAGCATTCAAATAAACTACATCAGAGAGTAATAATTATTAAACAATGAAACAAACACTCAAAAGAATATCCCTCAAAACTTACCCTAAGTTTCAAAGTAGCCATCAGAGATTCATCATCCCCTTTCGATGCAGTAGTCTTGCCCTGTAATCTTGACCTTCTCATATCCTACAAGATCCAGTCAAAGCAATCAATGCCTCAACATTTCTCTCGATACAATGTTCTGCATAAGCTAGATATTTTGGGGGAAGTCAAAGCTTAGTTTACAGAGGCAGAATTGGTGACATCCTTTTTAGCTTGCTGTAAATCATCATAATGTTTTTTAAGTAGAAGCGGGTGAAAAGCTTTTCGTAGAGACAATTTCCGTCTGGTGTTGTAAGAGTTGCCTGGATCCTCTGCTGAAGAATCACCAGCATAAGTTATTTCTGCCTCATTTTCCATGTATGATAAGAGAGGGAATGTTCCTCCAAAGGCAAGACCATACTTTGCTCTGGCAAAGACCTACATTTTGGGAACAATAGGCAAAATTTATCAAAAGCAAGACAAAACACCAAATTTTGAGTTATGCTTGCTGTCACCAGATGTAATATTATAACTCTATTTTAAGGGCACTTTAAACTTTACACTAGTTAAGTTACTGTTTCCTATCTGATTTGAACTTTTTTAAAAACATAAAAAATAAGTTTTGCAGATGAATATTTTACAGAGACCTTGGGGCAATGGAAAATTGATGTAGGCCAGACTGTAGCCAAGGAGCCCGTTTTCTACTATTATGGGCAAGTTCTTATTGGAGGCCCTTTAAAGCTTTTTGGGCCTTGGGAGAATCCCTAAGACCTGACACATTTGTCAGAAAATCTCCTTGGGACTACAAATATTTATCACATTCCTTGGAAAGTACAAATATCTTTCTGGAGAGGCCTGACAAGGCCTAGAAGATTCACTTTTGCTTTTGTCACTTCTGTCTCTGACAAATGCATGCTGTCAAAGTTATATTTTCAAGACTTATGTGTTGTCTTTTCATGGGTCTTGTCACTTGGACGACCCTTCACTTTTTGAGGCCTATATAAGGCCCCCCATTGTAACACTTGAACACAATTTAAAGTTATCCCTTTTTAAGAGCTCTGCTTTCTTCTCCTGAGTGTTCTCTCTGTTAGAGAGTGCTCTGTGCTTGTGGATTCAAGTACACCCCTTGTGGATTCAAGGGTTGAAGAGGTTAGTTTTGTGGACTCAGAACCTAACCCTTTTTGAAGATCAAGGTTTGTGGATTCAAACTTCTGTTCTTCATCTATCCTGCTCTAAGGCTGCGTCAAAAATGGACAATGACAGACCATGGCTTGTGCATCATCTGCAACTTTTCGCAAGATCAGACAGCCCAAAAGACAGCCAGTCAGTCCACAGACAGACCATCAGCACTGAAATATCTTAATGGAACCCTTGAACTAGGGTTGAACTTAGAATGAATATAGAAAAGCTGACTTTAGAAATGTCCTCAGTTGCTAGCTAGGCTGGGTTATTGTTTGATTGCAGGTCAGCCATATACTTTCACAAATTTTAGGAAGAAATTTGGTCACAAAAAATAAAGAAACAAGATGTAGATGCTAGATAAAGCATGAAACCTAACTCATGGCATTGATTGTGAGAAAAATTGAATCGCAAATGAAGAGAGTATTGGATGAACTTCAGATCCAATCCACATAAAATTGTAGAAATATATCTTCAATCGGCGCAGCCCATAACCCAGCACAACATTACAGAATCAAGTATGTAGAGCCAGATGAAAACCTCACCAAGGAGAAATGGAGTTCAAGCTAATATGGACCCTGTCATTTTCACTATCAAGAGCAGTGACCAAATCTTCACATGAGGTTATCAGGGATCCAATCGAGGAACTTACATGTAAGCCTGAATTGTCCAATATACACTCCCTATCTAGAGGGGGGAGTGTCAATGGGTATGCTAATTTTACTCAATTCAAAGTAGGGGCATTTCAGTTCTTTCACTAGTTTAGTTACCATTGCCTAAATGACTGAACATTTTAACACTCAGAGAATGCGGTACTATATTAAGTCAACTATCAGATGTAGGTTTTTGTAACCTCTTTTATTATCTCTCTCCCTCCTCAACTGCAAATGCTATAAATTGTCAAGTTTCATTTGGATATTCATTCACATTATAGATTCAACACATTCAAGTAGATAAAGTGAAAATAAATTTCTGTCTACACATCATCTACAGAATTGGTGAGATAATGATACATACTACATCCAGTTGCACGATGGCATCTAGCAAAAGCTTGTAAACCATCAAGCTCTGCCACAATCTGTAGATCAGAAAATAGAAAACATAAATTCTACAGGCAACATTACTTTGAAAAAAGAGAAAACGATCTTCCACAAATGAAAACAGTATCCCACCTTATCAGTTAATTTTGAAAGTACCGCCTCCTCAGCTCTTGCAACAAGAGACTTCATTTGTTGTAGTTCATCATTAAGAGAAACAGCAGGGAGTGGCTCTATGAAGCTATCTACACCTGGACCACTAAAGCTTCCAAAAATGTTTGTCATGAATGAAGGCATATTTACTAATGATGTAATTACTTTAATAAGGAATTCAGCTAGCATGGATGGAAAGAAATAAAGGAAATCAAGCTCCAAATATTCCTAAAATCTCCAAGTTAATTGCAGAAGAATTCACAAGAATCCCTAAAACCTGCAGATTCCTACATTGTGGGAATAATGAGAAGATCTACTAACATCGATGATGTATAGGTTTCCTTAAACTTTTTCCTCAACCTACCAATTATGCATCTCACCTTCCCCAAATAAAACTAAATTGTCTCCAGCTAATGAGCCTTCTTCGATGGATACGATAATATTTCTAACCCCATTCAAATTTCAGGCTAAAGAGTCAAAAAAATAGCCTAAGCAATTCGTTGTCTACACATCATTACTATACAAAAGACATCATGAAAGTGAGGGAATCAATGTCTGACATAGACACCACATATGAAGTGCAAAACCCAATCCTAAATGTAAAATAGAATCCCCTGATTGTTGATCCACAGATGGAGAAACGTATAGAGGATAGGAACATGAGTTTTGGCAAACTCTATTTCAAAAAAAAAAAAAAGAGTTTTGGCAAACATAGAAACAACACTAGGTGATGTGCAGATGAGAACAAGAACTCTCACCATCACAGGAACAAATTCATAGTTTTTACCTTCACTCTGATACCGTTTTATATCAATAAAAGATAAGAAGGCAGGCCTTGTTCTGTAACTCAAACTTCCTGGGATCTACTTCATTCCAATCCAGAGATTACAGAAGAAGATGAAGAGAATAGAGGACTGAGCAATTGGATTCGGACAGGATTCTCCGAGAAATGTCATAACTGACTCATGAAAGGGGCTCCCCCACTAAACTATAGGCTTCCTGCTTATCAATCATGTCCCTATATGCCTATCCACTAACTGCATTCCATTTTCACCGCACATGCAGTTGCATGAATTTGTGGATCAATGTCCGGAGCTTCTGCAGAAGGCCTGTTACACACGCACATTGTTGAACCTTTTAAGCAATCACTGGATCTCCTTCCCTTGGACATCCTAAGTTCTTCTCAAATAAGTGAGAGGGGGAATCTTATCATCACCCCTTGGGCTACAAGTGGGTTTCACTTTTGATTGCTCAAGAGAGGAGGAAGTATCTTCATTGCTCCAGAAGGATAGGTTTTTTGGGAACCTCTCCTTTCAATATGATCTAAAATATCAGGCCATAATAATGGAAGGCTCATTTTATGCAGATCAAGGAATTGAATTTATTTCCTCCCTCTCCCCCCCCCCCCCAACCATTTCCTCACATTACACGGAGGGGATTCATTTTGCATGAATCCTCTACTCAAAATTCTGAAAGGAAATAAAAGGGAAGACTCTCATACCATGGGGAGAATTTGGTATCGTGGACGACACCTGAGGGCTGGAGAAGGAATAATACAGGGGATAAGGAATGACAGTAAATGGGAAACTTAACTGACAGGGGTAAGTTTTTATGCCAAATGACATTCTCTATAAATAAGGGGTTCATCAGCAGAAGAGGCATTTTGGGAAGGAGGCATTAGTTGAAGGCTGCATCTGGATAGCACAATGGAAGAGCATTTTGGTGTATCCTCCCCATCGCCTTCTTAGGGTTTAGCCCCTCTTCTCTCCTCAGGTCCAGTCCCTTGTCCTCTCTCCTTGGTCACCCTGACCCTGTCTTCCATTCTGCTAGAAGCTAGGTTATCTTTATTATTACTAGTTATGAAGGTGTTCTAGTCTTTTCTAATATTTCTACTAAAACTACTTAAGGCAATGCATCATAATGAATGGATGAGTTTTTTTTACCTATCTTGCTCCCAGGACAGCAGGTTCCTCCTGACACCCTGTCTCCTCTGGTCATTACCAGATTACTGGTTTTACCAGATTCATTTCCTTCCTCTCATGTCTACCCCTTAGATATCCCTCATCTTCCCCTCTCAACTATCTGAAACCTCTTTCCCTTGTCCATTTCTCATTTTTAAGATTACATTTCTTAGACAGCCTAAATCTGGGCTGTATCACTATCTCCTTTGATGCTTACATTCTTCCTCCTGGTCTAAGTCCTCTATAGTATCATAGCAATATCACGGAGAGTGAGGCCAAATGCTCAACCAACCATCTCTCACATCTAAGACATTCCCCTCTGTGTAATGTCCATTATCCATTTACCCCACTATGATGGTGCGGGATGTTCATTTTCAGATAATCAGCTAGAAATCAGGAGAACAATAAATTGCATTAATGCATTAATGCAGATTTCTGATGCTCCACTAGAAAACAATAAATTCAAATGCTCAATAAGAATATCTGCACTCACACCAAACAACTTTGAAGAAATAGAAAATCATCTTCTCTCTCCCCCAAGGTAGTAGTAGTACATTACGAGTTTGTACCCACGGAAGACTTAACTGTGGTTATCCTCAAGAACTGTATGGCTCTTGTGTAGGTCATGGCACAATGAAGCCAAAAGGTTCTGTAATGATCTGCCAAGAAACTATCTTTACCTTCATCAAGTAGATTCTATTACAATCTAAAATGATCTTTTCATTCATTAAATAGCTTCGTAGCTAGATTGGGACAAACTCTCGGCATAAATAGATATTAAAGACTGAAGAAAAGGAACACACCTGGATAATAACAGTCCCTCAAATTTTGAATTCTGATCAACCGCTGCTTTGATGCACCATCTTCCATTCACAATACTAAGCTCCTAAAGAATTGTATCAAATGTTACATAAAATAGATAAAAAAAACCTGGAAGAATAATCCATGCCACTAACACCTTACCATAGAATACATCTCACCAGATTTAGTCCTCGTCAATCTGTCAATCAACTGGTACAGCTGAATAATAGAAGACAAATATCTGATATTAACACTAAGGATTGTGATGATTAAAGATGGGATGATATCATACTAAGCCTTTTCTATAATATAACTATTTCAGTAGTAAATATCCCATATGTGATACAGCAAATAAAAGATATCATCCACATCTTACAGAATGTTACAGTCATCAAAAGAATTATAGACTAACAGACATTGAAGGATCATTTCCATCATATTCATCCAAGCAACGTATGTCAAATCAAAAAGAGCATTTAGGACTCACACTGTATTCAAATCAACTGCATCATGCAATTCATTTGATCTCAGTTATCAATCAGCAGGCCAGGAAGCATTTCAACTTTAGCCTATCAATCAACCAGGCAAAACTGCATTTTTCAACTTTAGCAGGTCAGGAGACTGATAATAATCATCATCTTAGTCCTTGGTACCAGTCAGTGGACAAATAACACAGTTCAGTAAGTAATCTAGACAAAACTCTCCATGCATTCTAAATTGAATTCTTTCCAACATTGGTCCCTTGACTGTTGAAATTTCCTCGGTGAGGCTCAGGATGAGATGTGTTGCAATCACAGCAGGGGAGAGAAGGGAGGAGAAGCTCCTGCCAAATTTGGAACAATTTAAGGGCTCAAAAGCATATTTCATGACAAGCCCCTTATGATTCAGTGATACCTAAACTCTAAATCTAAATCTAACCTAAAAAACCTATCCGTCAGTGTTGAGAAGATTTTAGGACTGTCAGTGTCAGGTCGGTTCAGTAAACCAATTCTTGGCGTGGTTTTGGAGAACACTATTCCCTATCCTCTCCAAAACCCTAAGGGCCACTCAAATGATCTATTCCAAGATGTGTTACCCTTACAGCTATGGCCCTATTACTAGCCTAAATACAAATTATTAAGGTATATACAAGAGTACCCTTTACAATAACAGTTTATTGACGGTTTTATTAGCTGTCATCCCAAAATCTATTTTGGGTCATATCAAATAGTAACCATAGATGTTAATTGATCGTGGGATGGAGAAAATCAGAGTGAAAACTATTTGAATCCAACAAAACTTAGAGACAGATGTAGATCCCAAAAACTCAAACCAGAAAGAGAGATCTTCACAAGGTACTTCACCCGTCAATTTGTTATTCATTAGTGGATCTATAGAGAAACTGAAGCAAAGTGCGGAAAATTCACCTGGAAAATGGCAAGTCCTGCAAGAGCCAGCAGGAGCTAGCATTACAAATTCCAACTCTATACTCCATTTCATTGTCCTTCCACTTCAAAATGTTAGACACTTCTATCATTGGAGAATTAAGAGCTCCAATCTTCAAGAAATAACAGAACTGGTGGAATGTAGACAGGTTGGAGTGGCTGTGTCTATATAAATTCGGGTGTGTAGTTCAAGATATGTTCCCCTCCCCTCTGTCAAAACTTGCTCTCTCGATGCCTCTCACCAGGGCCATATGGACATTTGAAATTATTGTGCAAGCCATTGTACTGCAGGTTCCTCCTTGCATATGTGAAAAAGGTAATCACATTATTAATGATCTTATTTTATTCCTTAACCTCACTCTTATCCTTCTTGTTCCCCCACCAATATGAGGACTTTCCATATTCTTACTCCATTTAAAAAGAAGTTTTCTGACAAACTAGCTGATCTGATTGAAATGGCTTCAGAGTGATGATTTCATAACCACCATCATGTTTGAGGCCCAGTTTGCTAGTTAATCAAGGATGTAAGCATATCTTGAAAAAAAAAGTATGATACAACTGAGGGAATGGAGGAAAGAAAATCAGATCTTTCATCTCCAAGGTATAAGGTCCACAATCAAGCTGACAAGTATGAATTGAATGATCAGTGAACAAAAAATATCAGAATAATGGTCTTAAATAAAAAATAATTGTCCTCATCCATAAATTGTTAACTTGAATGAGAACAGTCTTTGCTTCCAATACAAGATACAACCTTTTTCATTTTCAAATTGTAAAAAAATCTGACGCAAGCTACTAAGAAAGCAGGTAGATCAAAAAACAATAAAAAGAATGTTCCATGCCTCATCAGCAACGAGGAGAAAGTCACACATGAGATGATCATTAGAGAAAGGAGAATCTATGGAGGATAAGTCTTAAATTTAAAATCTGAAGCAAAACCAAGATTATTCTTAACAACATGGGATTGGAAGACCCAACCATTTATCTAGTTGAAAATTTTTACACACCAATCTGTGAAATTAATTTCTTAAATATATTTGAATGCTTTCATAATTGCATATCCCCAAGGACAGTTTACATACGCTAGACTGAAGTGTCAAATCAAAGCATGTCAATCAAATGGTTTTTGTCAGAATCTAGGCTTCTAGAATGAGGTGATCTGAACCTTGGATTCTGAATTTTCCGAGGAAAACGGTAAATAAACATGCGAATCAGAAACATACAGAAAGCACCTTTCACTTGTAACTAAAGAAGCTCATAAACCTTTTGTTCAATGCCTCGTAGTTGATCTCGAAACCGCTTCAACTCAGAACTCTGAGGTAAAAAAGGGAAAATGATGAACCACACCGGATTATGTAGGAAGGAACTAGATAAACAAAAAGTATCACGGAGAGGGATTCATCCAATGACTAAATCTCATAATCTATAAGTGATGAAAAATAATCATTGAACTACAGTTCAGACCTAAATAACTAGAACTCACAAATATCTTTAAGTAGAATAATAGGAATGCAAGATGATATCTCATTTGTTGATGTTGCCATTAATCTAACAAGAGACTATGGCTCTAAGTTTAGAGTCAGACACCAGACAAAGATGTCACTGACAGCCGGACTGGTTAATCTGGATTACCTGTTTTGCAATCTAATTTCTCTTCATAGGATTTGATAAGATCAAGCATCTAAAAAGCGGACTAGAAAACACTCAACAAGAAAGATCAGAGGGAAAGAGAGAGAGCACTAGGAGAGAGATGGTGAGAGAGAAGACACCAACACTGGTCCAGCCAACGACTGCCATCGTCTCTAATGCTTCCACCTCTACCTTTGTGGTTAAAGGAACAGGAGAGACACAGACAGCGAGAGAGATAGAAGGGAAAAGTGATAAAGAGGGAGTGAGAGAGGAAGAGTGTAAGAAAGAGCAATAGAGAGAGAGGGCAAGAGAGAGGGAGAGAGAGGAAGAGTGTAAGAAAGAGCAATAGAGAGAGAGGGCAAGAGAGAGGGAGAGAGAGAGGAAGAGTGTAAGAAAGAGCAATAGAGAGGGCAAGAGAGAGGGAGAGAGAGAGAAGGACAGAGAGAGAGAGAGAACAAAAAAGAGAGGCACAAGGAGAGAAGAGGGAGGGAAGGGGAGGTGGAGGGTTGGTCCAGAGAGCAGTCAAATAGTAAGAGAGAGGAATAGAGAGAGAGAGGAAGAGTGTAAGAAAGAGCAATAGAGAGAGAGGGTAAGAGAGAGAGAAAGAGTGTAAGAGAGAGGAATAGAGAGAGAAGAGAGAGAGAGAGAGGGAGAACGAAAAAGAGAGGCACAGGGAGAGAAGAGGGAGGAAAGGGGAGGTGGAGGGTTGGTCCAGAGAGCAGTCAAATAGTTGGGCTCCCCAGACTTGACTATCTGATACAACCCTACGACCCAATAAAGGGAGGTCCATGAAGGACCTTGTAAGAAGCCTGTATAATGAGGATGAGAAGGCCAAGCAGAGGAAGAAGTATCGTCTCTTGAACCCATTTAGGTTTTGTTAGTCTCCCCTATCCTTCCTCATTTACATATGTTACAGTTGTTATCTCCTCACTGGATGTTCTATCCTTTCTGTCAATCCTCTGTACACCAAGAAGATTATCAATATTACCGATACCGCGGAGGAAATGAAAGATTCCTAAGCGGTATCGTATCACTATCTCAATAACTGAAGATACAGACCCCGGCAGAAGGAAGCCTACGATAATACTTGAGCACTAACTGAGTCGGTTTCACCAGTTCACGAGGCCTACCAGAGACTTCGACATATATTTTCTCACAGTTTTTGCCATACAGTATCTCTACTGTATAATACCCTAATTAAATCCGTACTGAATCACGCTCGTAAACAGCACGAATATCTTCTACTGAATCTAGGAACTTCACAAAGAAGATGAGAAGAGTAACAGACCGCGCTATCTTTCACAGATCCATCCTCATCTATCACTTGCTGCACTATCTTGATAAATGGCCGATAAACGTTAAGCTCCATTATCTGCGAAAACCATCGAGAATTATCAGGCGAGAGAAGAGCTGATTTTCTTTTGCTAAAAGCAACCAAGAGAAACCCACCACTTGAGAAATAGGCGTAAATCGACTGTAGTAATCTGGATCTTCCTTGGTTGCTGTTTTCACAGTCGTCTGCAATGTATCAGCCAATTCTAGCAGCCCACAGATCGTGATTGCCTCCAAACCATTAATGGGGAGACCTCTAGAGGCACGACCAATAGCTGACTTAACCTGCATGAGAAAAAGATATACACCCTCGACTTTTCCGCCAGTTTTCTTACGATTTCTTCATTAAGAATCTTACCAGAACGGCATCGACTCCGCTAAATTCCATCCCGGCGGCTCCATACTTCATCATCTCCACTGCAGCAGCCGTCTCGGCCAAGAGATTCTTGCTGTCCTCGTAGCTCAAATCCAGCCTCCACATCGATTCCTGGAGAAAAAAACAATTAATCAAATTCCATTTCGCGGCTGAACAATTAGCCGGGAAGGAGGATGAAAACCTTGGTGGCATCCCGCCCGAGAGCGGTGCCGGCGAAACCGGCGACGGCGTCGCAAATTTTGTCCCATTCTAGGACTCGGAGGCTGTCCCGGAGGACAGAATCCCTCGACGTCGGCGGCGGCCCGATTCCACTGCCGAGCAAGAGCTGTGAACTTACATTTGCTCGAAACCGGAGCCCATTATTTCGAAATCCCGGGGCGCGGGTTACGCGAACGGATGTCCAGCAGATAGGAATCGATTGGAGCATGAGCGAGAGAAGAGAGAGAGAGAGAGAGAGGAAAACTTTTGGAATGAACGGGAGCAGATGAGCTACGAACCAGAGGAAAAAAATTCAGAAAATAACACGCCAAATGAGGACATGTAACAGAGAAAGGCATGCTCCATTGATGATAGATTTTTCAGTTTAAAAAAATGACATGCCCCTGATAGCAGCGGGAAGGGGGAACAAAATCCTGTCGCAAGGCGGAATTTTGATGGGTTAAATGAAATTAACCCATGAAGAATTCTTGCGAAACTATTTCCACCCTTTGGATAATCTTCCCGAAGAACTGGGGGGTTGACCACCGGCTACAGCTCTTCTTACACCTAAATTAAAAGCATTATTTTTATTTTGAAAAAAATTATTTTTTTACAATTGCATTAAAATAATTACCCGTCGTCTTCGAAATCCCGATCCTTGACTGAGAGAGAGATGATGAAGAACCTGGTCTCGAATTCTGTGGTCGGATTTTCTTCGACCTGCGATTTTTAAAAAATATTTAGAACCATTGAATTTCTATTTTTTTAACCTAAGAAATAAGATGAGTACGTACATTTTCTCTGTGACGTCACCGTGCTTGCTGGATTCTGTCGCAGGGGTCGTGTCGGTGTTTCCGCTGGCATAGCCATCGGAAACATCGCTGGCTCTGTCATCCGAATCGGCGCAGCTGGCTACATCCAGAGGGAGAATGTAGCTCTCTCCAGTCTGCTGCGGAGGAACTGCGGAATCACCGAACGACTGCTGAGAAGCCGTTTCGGAGATCTTGTCGCTGTCTCCCGAGGTGTTATCCAAATCGGAGGCGCCGGTCTGTATTCGGTCAGGCAGAAGCTTCCGGTGGTTACTTCTGGTTGGTATTCCGCCGTGGGAGAGAGAGCGGCCCGGGAGATGAGGAAGAATGTCGTAGAGAGAGGGAATTCTGTTTCTCGACTTTTTTTGGTCTTTCATCTGTCCGATTTCTTCGTCTTTTCTAGAGATCATGTCCTTGAGCGCTGCCACCTGCGAGAGACGTCGTCAGAGAGAAGATATTTAAGGTTTAGGGTTTCAATCATCAAACCTGTTCTATCAATTCTCTGACGTCCTTTCCCTCTTTGTTACTTCGTGCAGCTCCCAATTCCACTCCCGAAACTCTTTCTGCAAACTTGAGCGTGCTTACAGATTCGGAGAATGATTCTGCCTCAGGATTTATCTGTACAAACATGAGAGTCTTCGCCTGGCCACCAAGAGAAGACTGAAGAACTTGGGTAAGTTTGCTGTTCCTATACGGCACGTGAGCACTCTTCTGAGACAGAGCAAAAATGACATCTCCGAGAGCAGATAGCGACTTGTTTATGTGCTGCGCTTCTTTCAGTCTGTCTCCAGTTGCTTCAGATCGATCAACTCTTTCACTCCCGGCAAGATCCACGAGATGAAGAGTTCCGCGTAGGGAAGCCCCGTTCTCCATGTCCAGTCCTCGAACATGAACGGAAAGGATACTGCAATTAGTCAGGAGAGATGAGTGAATAAGCCCTTGAAAATTCAAATGCGGTTTCATGGATAGGACCTGTGGGATCGGCTACTTCTCTCGTTAAGGGCAGTAGCACCCACAGCTCTATTAGCTAAGCCGAGTCGCATCAGCTCAAGAACATCTGTGGTGGATTTCACAGCATGCATGCTTGCATCTGGAACGGCGAGCCCATTGGGTTGAGAGCTGGTCCAAATGCCTAACGTGGGTCACTTAAGGAAAACCAAAAACAGAGCAACATTTCCAAAAATAGAAAATGAAAGGAAAAAAAAGGATATTTCTTCTGAACGCCACTGGGGAGGAGGAGATCGCGGACTTGCTCGTTGTATATCTCGACCATTTGTACTGCAACCTCGTAGTTGATGGTATTTTTTCTGTTCTGGGATATTTGGAAGAGATCATCTAGGGCACGATAATTAACTCCCCATTCTGCCTTTGTTAACAAGTCGGGACCACTCTGAAAAAAGAAAAGAAATACAAATTAGGGTCTGGAATGGGATTGGTGCGATCACTGAAAACCCCTCTCTCTTCTCATTCTAAATTTTTCCATTATGGGAAAATTTCCATCGGATATTGGTTTGCCCTTGGGTATCCGTCCCCATATGAGACAAACCAAGATCCGATTTCAGCAAAAAAACTGGATGGATCTAGATGCCAGTGACGAATGATGGATGCCCATGACAGTAATGGACAGATGACAGACCACCGGGGAAGCTGGCCAAAGATGGATGACAGATATCGGATACCGCCATCCAACATCGGATACTGGTGTCCGATGTCAGATATTAGTATATGATATCCGATATCAGCATCCAGTCATGGAGATGATGCAGATGCCAATATCTGAGTGGGTATTGAATTTGTTACTTCTCAGTCCGATATCTGATATCTGCATCCAGCCCCCATATTGGCATCCAGCGTCAGCATGGGGACAGGCAAACACTACTCTAGTGTGTAGTCATCTTCAGTCTTACTAGATCTTAATCGACAAGCTTCATTCAATCATAAGTCTCTCGGCAGTGATTGACTCACTGGGCAAACCCATCGATATCTACCGATCAGTCGATCACAATCACACCAGCCAAGTAAACACTAGTTTAAAATGAGGTGCAATCTGGAATTACTAGGAAAAAAGAGAGTAAATCAAAGCCATACCATTGTGTAAGTTTTTCCCGATCCAGTCTGACCATAAGCAAAAATACAGACGTTGTAGCCATCAAGAACAGACCGAATCAAAGGTCTTGTATCCTTGAACACGTTCTCTGCCAAAATTAGACAAATTTCCTCAAAACTCTGCGATCTTCAGGGTTTAAAATATTATAAATATAAGGAATTAAAGAGGATAGACACCTTGAGTAGCAGCAGGACCAAAGACCTTATTGAATTTGAACATTCGGCTGCCATCTTTTCCCTGCTTGGAAGGATTAACAACTAGAAGTTCGCCATTTTCACCAATATAGTCCACCGTCGACAGTTTTTCTTTTTGCCCAGGAAGGAATGGTTTTATTCGACAATATACCCTGATGTTACCTACCAAGCAGACGAGGAACAGAAGAGTGAGTGGAAGGTAATAATAATAATAATTATTATTATTATTATTATAATAATGGTGATGATAATTTTAAAGCTTTAAGATGTTTATGGCAAACACCTTTTAGTTCCTGGACCTCATTGAACAATTTTCTATTTTCATCGAGGACAGAATGGTAATTCTCTGCCGCTTCTGCTAATCCTTTGATCATAGTCCCTTCAAAAAGAGAAACCAAACAACAACTGTTGGAAGCTTTATAATGGAAAGATTAGAAGTCCCGTCAATGGAATCTCACCCATGTTCGTGAAATCATCCATGCATGTCTTTTGCACCATCCTAATGTCATCTCTCATAGAGTTGGAGGACACCCTCAAACCCTGTTTATGTCTCTTCCATTCAGAACGGAGCTCAAGAGAAATTGCATAAAGAAATTGGATAAAGACCTGAAGAGACTGCAGTTGAGAGCTCATAAATTTCTTGAAAGTTTGCTCCTTTAGATTCCAGCTCTTGGTGTTCGACTCAGCAACTTCTTTGAGTTCTTCAGCAGTCTGTCTTGATTGTTGCAGACAGGAGCTCAATTTCTTTTATCCTCCCTTCCAGCTCAGCTTGAGTTTCCCTTGCTTTCATCTCTAACATCAAACAGTGTTGCTCATGTGATTTACTTTTCTTTTCCATTTCCAGCTTGATTTCAGCAACCATGAGATCGCTGTTTTCCTTATCTTTTGACAACCTGAAGCGATTTTCTTCCTCCTGCTTCTTTCTCTCCTCTAGCTTAATCTTCTCTGTCTGAAAAGTAGACGTGCATAAACATGAAAAAAATATTAGAGACAGGGAGGGTTTTCAATCACAGAAGAGGCCCAGTGATTTCCCCGATCTCATCCCAGACCTTAATTTAAGCTTTTGACTTCAATTTCTCTTTTCTTTTCTATTTTCAGAGTGGCCCTAACTTGCTAACAAAGAAATAATGAGGAGTTAATTATCGCCTTAGATAATCTCTTCCAAATATCCTGGAACAGAAAAAATACCATCACCTATGAGGTTGCAGTACAAATGGTCGAGATATATTTATGAGCATTCCCATTTATCTTCTGTAGTAAAGTTAGGCATTGTAATTTGTAAAAGCTCATTATTGGCGTCTTTCTCAACTTGAACTTTTATATTCTATCAGAGATATCATGAGAAAGAGAGATAGAATTTGTGCAGGGTAGCAAAAAAAATTATGATTGAATGCAGTAAAAATGAAAAGATGGGTATAGTATCAACAAGTAAATCAAGAGAGATGCTTAGAGAACCTTGATTGTTTGGAGTTGGTTGGTAACCATCTGCAATTCAAAGGCAGATTTTCAGGTCAGCTCTCATCAACACTCTTATAAATTCAAAGTTCAAAAATAGTTCCACAAGGAAGCTATACCCGACTTTCTTCATTCGTTCCTGTTGCAAGTGTTTCCAACACTCTGATTCTTGATTGATACTTCTCTTCCCGACCTTTGATGAGATTATTTTGCTGAAATGAAATGCGATCTTGAATCTAGTTCTTTAAAGCATATGCGACCCTACGCATATGTTTAGCAGTATCTTACCTTTCTAATGTGTTCTGCCTGAGTTGAAATCCTTCTCTCTATCTCTTGAACAACCTTTCTCAACAAACAGGCTACACGCTACAGGTAAAAAACAATAGAAATGAAGAGAAATAAATGAGTGAAATAGATAATAAAAGGAAATTGGATGACATACATGAGGTATCTCATCATTCTTCCGCTCGATGCTCTCATCAAGGATCCCATTGACAACACTCAAAAGTGACTGAGTGGGAGCATTCTGCAAGAAGAGAAATATGAGAAGGTTTGGCGGAATAAACAGGACAAAACCTAGGACATGTGACCTACATCTAACCCATTAGATTTCACCATTTCTGAAATCTTGGCAGCAGAAAGATCTGAATAACCCCCTTGTTTCAGTTGAAATACCTCGTGGAATTTGTATCCAACATGGTGTAACATCGCAGAGGGAGACTCTACAGAAACAAAAACCATTCAACTCAGACTATGTAAAATAAATACTTCATCGCATAGCAAAATCTTCTGAACTAAAACAATAAAATCCCAACCTCCCTAGCTAGTTACATTTCTCTAGGAGCAACTAACCTGACGAGTAATCAAGAAACTGCATCCTAATGTAGAATCAACTAAATAGGAACTAGACTGGAAATCGGAATTTTTCCAGCTCTCCAGTTAATTTACGAACAGACCAGAATCTGATATGATCTTGGATTGAAACTTTCAGAACGGACAATGAAATCAGATGCAACCGGGGAATGCACTTTGAGAGGGATTCCTGATCCTCTCCAAAACCCAAGGGGTGACTCCAATGATCTCTTTCATGATGAGTTACATTTACAGCCCTGCACTATTTATAGCCTACATACAAGCTAGGTGTATATTACAGGAATACTCTTTATAATTTGCCTTTATTGTAGGGCTATATCATTTCATTAGCTCAAACTCTATTTGAGGTCGTACTAGACTTCAAAAATGTTAAATACTAAACATTAATCAACTTGAGCCTCCACTTCACATTAGTATCAAACTATTTGGAACGCGGGTAAGTTCTGATTAAAGTGACAAAAGAACTGAATTCTCAATCACAATTGATAATATATGCTTTACTATTTTGTGTCAATAGTGGTGATGATCTGTAAAGAACAGGAAGAGTTACCTGATGTTCCAGAGCTTCTGAGAATACCCTGAAATTTCAAATCTGAAATGTTCCTCCGCTTTCCATCTCCTATGAGAGGAGAATTTTCAGCACTTTGTAAAGAACCACCATTGGGCATGACTATGCAGTCCATCTTATCAGCTTCAAGGAATTTCCACCGCTTCCTTGACAAATATCCGTCTTTTGACAGAGAATTTGGAGAAATGCAATTATCTTCTGCAGATTCCACATATGCCCTGAGGGACAACAGGCAATCTACAACGGCAGACATTGATCCCTGCACTGACAGGAAAATAAAACAGGGTGACCAAGAGAAGAATTTCTTCAAAAAAAATGATCAAGAGAAGAAACACATCAAACATAGAAACCAATGAAGGATTTTCTTAAGGCTTTCTTCTTTGAGCATGTATTTGATAACCTGACTGAGGTCTTGCTCTTTAAAGCTCGGGAGTTGCAATCCATCCAGAACAGAGAGAAATCTCTTGACATTTTCTGACCCTTTGCCATGGATCCACTCTTTTTCACTTTGGCCCTGAGTAATATGATGAGAAAATCACCCATAAAGAAATTGGAGATCTAAAGCAGACCATGAAACAGTTATTCAAAGAATAAATGAGCAAAACGGTGAATGCTGACCTCCGATCCAGATTTCAGATTCAATTTTCTCAAAATACAGCGCAAAACATTTCCATCAGACAAGCACATTCTGAGTTCCTCATCGCGAGGTTCCAGAGGCAGGTTAAGGTTGGGGAAGAGTGTATTCAACCACGAGGAAACATCTGATAGGCGTTTAGCTGCAGAAGAGTATATAATCAGAGGGTAATTCTATGCTTTATTGTAGAAATGACCATGACCAAGTTTGATCAACCCAAATCTCTTACCCTTGACAGTGAGGCTTGGATTTTCCATTACAAATCCAGCGGTCCTTCTGACTGCAAGCTTTGACAGAAATTCAGATATCAAGATTTGAATTGCATAATTAATTGAAGCAGACTGAAGTATGAAAAAGTTTATTGGAAAGTTAGATTCATTTGCTCGAAACTGTAATTAACCAAGAAAATTACAGAGTTGTGACATATGGAGGCATGCGGATTATGTGAAACTTACTATTACATTTCATAAAAAAATTACAACAAGTACACAATGCAGAGCCTGAAAATGAAGATACACAAGGAAGTTAAAATAATTGGAGTTCATTTAAGAGCCTGAATGCTTCACTTGCATGCCCGTTTATGCTCTAGTTTCTAGTTGGTTAGTTTTCCCTTTCTTCTACCCTAGCACCAGAAAATCAAGGCAAAACGAAGGAGGTCATTGGCTTGGGTGAATGAGTGAGTTTTTGACCTGGTTCCTTTGAGTGAATTGATTTACCATCTCTCATGTATCCCCACAAACCCTGTTTGATTTAGCGGGTAGCCTGGAACTTACCGAAAGTGGTGCGTCTTTAACGAATATGGCCTTAGTATCAAAGGGTAAGACAAATCATTGATGCTTGAAAGTACAGTAGTTGAACATCAAACAATCCTAAGATCGACCTCCCTGACATATTCAAGTACATCTAATCACTACACCCATCTCTTTTGAGGTGCCTTGGGTTCCAAATAAAGATACCACTAATCACATGATCCCCAACTCTACATAATTTTAGTCAAATGAATAATGTCCTAATAACAGACACAAGAAAACACCAGCAGATGGCGGTTGATCTGGTGACAACTGGAAAAGTGACCCACGAACTAGGCAGGAGTGGACAGGCACATGTTGACAGGAACAAGATAGCAGAGCAGTAGAATAAATTTCGGTTAGCAGCATCTGTACAGATGGAATATGCAATTAAGCTTCATGCAACACCACATAGGGAGAGGAAGAACAGCTTTTTCTTTCGTGTACTTGTCAACAAATGAACACGAACATGAATTAGAAAATTAAACACGGACAACAATGGTTGGTCATTCATGTTTGCTATTCACAAACAAACCCTGTGTTTAAAAAAAAAGGAAATTAGATCCTTAGTGAATATCTTAATCGTGTAGATGAAAGAAAGTTTTTATTCTGATTGGCAACAATCAAGACAAATGAGCGGGCAAAAACCAGAAACTGTGACATTTAACAACTGTTTGCAATCTACAGAGTGAAGTTATAAGACCAATAAAAATCCGGGTTATATCAATATTATACAAAAAGGTAAGAATCATTTCAAAAAGTAGGGAGCAGCCCAGTGAGAAATAGGTTTCCATCAGTTACTAAGTCCATTATAATTAAGTATGAAGAAATAGGGACTAAAGGACTTAGTCTGATTAGAAACTCTGTTTTGCTTCCAATTTCTGATATGTGACATTTATTCGCTAAAAAGATATTCGATCTACAGGTCACCCACAAAATCATAATTTCTTACACAATTACTTCCAGCTACTAAAGAACTCCAGTCGTTTTCTCATACACGAGAAGCGAATCTCAAGTATAAGACGAGCTCTGTCGAAATGCCCAATTGTCTATGAATGGCCATCAACGCATGTCAAGCAAGAGATTTGATCGCTGAATTAAAACGCCTTCAGTTACATCATTGTAAGCACACTACAAGAAGAAAATTTACAACGATCCATGAAAATTTGATGGAAAATTCGGTTACATGCTGATGAGTACAAGACACTAGCGCAAACTAGACATCTCAATCAGAGCTCTGTCTACTTTGCCCGTAGGATAACGTGAAATCTGACTGAAGAACAATTGTAAGCGAAGAAATAAGTTAGCAGCGTAACAATGGGCACCGAATCGAAGGCATTGTCAAGGGAAGAAGGGGAAAAAAAATCAAAGAGTTAACCTTGTAAACTACATTTATCATGAAATTTACATTAATTGATCGTCAAATAATCTTTTCATCCAATAAAATGGTGAGTTAGTTTCAATTTTTCCGTGGACCTGGAAGCAAATTAAACGATGGGGTCGTCCAAATATTTAGTTTTTTCCAACGGATAAAATGTTCCACGCGATTCAGTTCAGCTCATAAAACGTCCCGTAACACCGCATTTGACGATCGAAAACGCATCATAAACAATCTTCTCCCTCCTACTCGCATCTAACACGTGAAATCACCGAAATACCCCAGGGAAGCGACAATGCAGAGCGAGAGAGCTCCACGAACCTTCGCAATAGAGAGCTCCACGACCTCCCACCGCCACAGCACAGAGAGAGAGAGAGAGATCCGCCGCAGAAGAGAGAGGCGGAGGAAGGATGGAGATAGACTCAAATGTGATTGGCCGACGAGGAGAGATGAACCAGTACCTGCCGTACGACGGGTGGGGGAGCGCGAGAAAATCGGACGACCGACGGCCCGCAAAAAACCGGAGCATCTTCTCTCTCCGCCCTCCCCGAGCGGGAAAAAGCGTCCTCACGACCTGCGCGGTCTGGCTCCGGGCCAACCCGTCCCGGTCCGCCTGACCCGACCGGTTCACCTTTCAAATTATTCAAAATTTTGAATTCAACGGTTCAAAGTAAACGTATTCCGGAATTTCTCTCTAATGCGCTGAAAGGTTCAAAGTTCCGGGGAACGGTGGTTCGATCATGATTTCTTCGTCAGGATCATTCACTGGGCTGATTGATTCGATCGATCGACCAACTCGTGATGATCGTCATCTGCTCGATGATTGTCGATCACTTGGGCGATCTGATAGTCGTAATGAAATGCCCGTCGATGCGATCGGGAAACTGATCATCGATTGATTAAGGGAGATCATTGACCAGAGGTCCGTGATCGATCACTGATCGATGATCCCCGTTAAAATAAAATGAAAAAATATTTTGACAAAATTACTGCTCTGAATAAATATATGACAAAAAAACCTTGAAAATAAAATTATCATTCGATTCGTGATCGACTGCCAAATAGTTAAAACAAGGGTTAGACGATCTGGATGCAGATGGAGGTCGATCCGATCCCCAGATTATTATGGGATAGAGAGAGAGATAGAGGGATAGACAGAGAGAGAGAGATAGAGGGATAGAGAGAGAGATAGAGGGATAGAGAGAGAGAGATAGAGGGATAGAGAGAGAGAGAGAGATAGAGGGATAGAGAGAGAGAGATAGAGAGAGAGAGATAGAGAGAGAGATAGATAGATAGATAGATAGATAGATAGATAGATAGATTAAAAAGATAGATAGATAGATAGAGGGATAGAGAGAGAGAGAGAAGACAGGAAAGAGGAATGGAGAGAGCACATTGGAAGAGAGAAAAATAGAGGGAACTTAGAAGAGGGGAGGAGAAAATGGGATAGAGAGATGGAGGGGAGGAGTAGAGGAAGAAAAGGAAATGACTGAAGAGAAAAAAATGAGGAAAAAAACTGAGGATGGGAGGAGCGAGGAGGAAAAAGGAGATGATTCAAGGGACAAAATGAGCTTGAGTAAAGACACTCATTGAAGAGAGAATGAGAGAGAGAGTAGAGAAGGGATTTTGGGAACAGAAGTTGAGGGAAAGAGAAAAAAGGGCAAAGTTTTTGGAATGAAGATGAAGAGTTGAGTTGCTGAAGTGAGAGAAATCCTTTTAGATTGGGATTCATGGATTATGATCCAATCCTTGATCCGGATCGAGTGGCCATTTTCTCGGAATGAGGATGGCAATTGGATCAATCAAATGGATGATCTCAAGATCCATTGATTCAATCGTCTCAACCCTGGGAGTGATTGTTAACTTCATCCCTTGATTTTATTTATTGAATCCATTTATAAGGATTTAAATGATAGCCTATCCATAATAATACATAATATTCTCTATTTTAGAAATTAAGACCTAACATGATAATCATTTTATCCAGAGTTTGAAACTTGGGAATTTTTGTGTATCTATACCTTTTACTTATGTGAAACCGTGCAAGATAAGTAGCGTTTGTTGCAAATATCAAGTTGCTTCAATTTGGTACTCGAGCATGAGAAAAAAAAGAATTTAATTAGTGAATGTGAACAAAGAGAAGATTCAATAAAATATCATCACTATGAATAGTGTTGACGTTGAGAGAGAAAAACCTTGTAATTGTATATGAAAAAGATAGTACATAGGTCCTTATAGAGGAAGTGAAGATGAGGAACCCTAAAGGGGCCAGGAGCCAGATACTGATATCAGACACTCACTCTCAAGCTGGGGCATATAAGTCAAACATGTCCAGCTTGGTACGTATGACATCATAAGAGATCCCGGCTACTCTTCATGAAGATGTTCGCAAGCTGATAAGATGATGTCACATGAAGGGTAGAGATGACTCTGGATGTAACCTTGTCTTGAATATAGTGACAATTAATCTTAATGTGCTTTGTACGCTCATAAAAAGTAGAATTACCGATGATGAAGACAACAACTTGATTATCACAATGCATGGGCTTCGGAGAAAGAAATGAGATGCCAAGATCTTTAATATTTGATCAAAACCAAATTATCTCTCACATGGTCTTAACCATAGCTCGACACTCAGACTCTATGTTAAAGCATCATACTACCTTCTATTTTTGAGAGCGCTAAGTAACAGGGTAACCTCTAATAGATGCAATAGCATGTAGTAGATTTACGATCTCCCTTGTCGCTTACATACTTGGAAACAAAGTAAGCTTCGAGACGGGAATGATTATGTCATCAATAGATGAGCCCTCTTCCTAGGGCTTTTTTAATGTATGCTAGAAACCATAGAGCTTCCTCCCAATGGACTCATCAAGGTTCTTGTACGAACTAACTCAAAATAGTAATTGTGCACGTGATGTCGAGGCGAGTAACATTAAGATATATCAACTTGCCCAACAATCTCTCATAGCAATTAGCATCCTCGAGGAGTGGAGAAGAAGTATCTCAAAATCTCAAGTGAGCTTTCATGGGTGAGGTCTCTAGCTTGCACCTAAGAAGTCTTATCACTTGAAGTATGTTAGGGCATACTTCCGCTGGGTCAAGGCAAACTTCCCAGCCTGATGTGCGAACTCAATCCCAATAACGTATCTAGGACTCGTCAATTCACAGATATTGAGGTGTTACTGTAAATAAGTCTTTGTAGCATGAATACTTGTGTCATTACTACCAGTTAGAAGAATATTATCCACGTAGAGTGTAAGAATGATAAGATTGCCCTTAGTCTTCTAAGTGAGCACACTAGGATTAGTGGTGCACGATGTGAAGCCAAATGCAAAGAGAATATCGCTAAACTTGACAAACCAAGCGTGTGGACTTTGTTTGAGCTTGTAAATAGCTCATCCCATGAAGCACACCTTGGAGGACTCCCCCTAAGCAACATACTCAAGAGGTTGCTCTATGAAGACTTGTTCCTCAATATCACAAAAAATAAAAGCATTAGAAACATCTAACTGGCAAAGAGACCAAGCCTGATCGACGGCTAGAGAGAGCAGCACGTGAACAAAGTTAAGACGAAAGATGGGAGAGAACGTTTTGGTATATGTAATGTCATATGCCTAGGTGAAGCCATGAGCAACCAGACGAGCTTTGTGAAGTGCACTGATACCATTAGGATGATATTTGAGGATGGAGACATACTAAGATAATGTGAGAATCTACTAAGAGGGAACTAAGGTCCAAGTCCCTTAAGAAACTAGGGCCTCCAAGTCTGAGTCCATTGCCGCTTTCCATGCAAGTACTCGTGATGCCTCAACTTGCAACCATGGAAACGACTCAAAGGCTACCTAAAGGGAAAAAGCATGAAACAAGAGAGAAAGTTCATTATAGGAAACAAATTGAGAAATAGGATGGCAAGTATAAGGGCATGTACCCTTGCCGAGAGCGATGGGAAGGTGTGTTGGGATCTAAGGTTAATAAGCCTTCTAAAATTTAATCAAAACATTGAGTGGAGCGGAATACACTACATTGAATATTAAAAATATCGAGGCCCCAAAAATAGATGATCCTATCATCTAGTATGTGTGAGAAACTATATTTACATGATTCACTTTAAATGAGTTTTTGAAGCTATCTAATTTTTAGCCTCTAATGGTATCTACATGATCTCCGGATGGTTGGATCTTTTATTCAAAACTCTTTGCCAAAAGAAAAAGAAAAAAAAGTAGAGAATTCTTACAAGGCTTTCACAAGCACATTAAATTATGGTCATTCTCCTCCTATTTATAGACTTCTGATATGTGTATTTTTCATCAAAACCCTCATAATTGTCTATGTCTACTAACATTTATAGACTTTATCTACCAAAATCCATAGACCCTCTAGGTTTATTGATGGGATCTGAGGTTTATAACTTTCCGAAATTTCGATCAAAACATCAAATACAACGGAATTCATTAAATCAGATATTAAAAACATTGAGGCACCAAGAATAGATGATCTTATCATCTAATATGTACGAGAAAACATACTTACAGGTTTCCTTGAAGGAGTTCTTGAAGCTATTCAAGTGTCTAGCCTCTAGCGGTATCCACACGATCTCCGGATGGTTGGATCTCCCCTTCAAAGCTCTTTACCAAGAGAGAAAGAGAAGAAAATAGATAATTCTCACAAGGCTTGCATGGGCATCTTGAGTTGTGGTCGTTTAGTCCCTATTTATAGACATTTGGTATGAAGTTTTTTCATATAAACCCTCATCATTATGTCTATATCCACCAACATCCATAGACCTTATGTGTGTGACCCTCTAGGTCTATATAACTCATTAGTTAATAACTCTATACACCAAATAACACCTTATTGGTCAACCTTAATTAATTATCCAAATCCACATATAGATTAATTAATCAAGGATCAATTTAACCTAATCGATAGGTTGAGTTGCCAGTTCATTGGGTGCCAAGCTAAACCACTTACACTATAAGATATGGAGTATGTAAGAACTCATTTATATAACCTTCCCGTTATCGATTACCATGTATGTATAATCCTTTATCACATTAGACTCATGAATGAATTAGGGTATGGTCAACTGTCAAATCCTAATCGGTCACTCAAGTTAGTACTAATGTATGTAGAAATCATTGGGAACTCCTTATCTGATATTTCTACTACCTTGGCCAAGGATTTCATCGCATCTCATTCCTCGAGTCAATCTTTTCAAATTTCGAGGGTAAAAGATCTTATCGTGATCATACAATCATCTTCGTGGACTTCATGTCGTATCTAATATATGACGTTTTAGATGTCTCGTAGATAGGGATTCATAAGTCATAATCAAAACACGATCATACATCCAAAATATGTCTTTGGTGTCTCAAGTCAAAGGACCACATACACAACCATGACATGAATTAACCTGATTGACAATTAGGTATAATACCATTTAGGGATTCATATGGATCAATTCAGTAAACTCTTTTTCGAAAAAGTACCCACTATCTATCCTTAGTGTCTCCACACCGATGGCTACAGGATCAGCCATACTCATCATATGAGTTGGATTAGATAGTGTTATTATTTCCGGATAATTCGATGTCCTTCTCGAATATCCTATGAATAAGAATGTTTAGAACATATATTTAAAGACTAGTGATTAGTGTATTATGATCTCATCATAATTCACTTAGTCATTGCACATGCTCATGGACTTCATTGCAAACATCACACAAGAATGACAATGAATAAATATCATTTCAATGAACATAAATAAGATACATGAACTTGTGATTGGCTTATAGGCCACATAATATCTATCATTTATATATCTCACTAGTTAATATATAACTTTATAGACCTAATAATACTTTATTGATAAACTTTTATTAATTGTCTAGGCACTTTGTTGGTCAATCTCATAATCAAAACACTATCATCCATCCACTAGATGTCTTTGGTGTATCAAGTCAAAGAAAAACATACACAACCATGACATGAATCAAACTAATTGATAGGTAGGTATAATATCATTTAGATATTTATACGGATCAATTAAGTGAAGTCTTTCTCTGAAGAGCACCCACTATTTATCCTTAGTGTATCGACACTAATGGTTATAAGATCAATCATACTCATCATATAAGTCAAATTAGATAATGTTATTCTTTTCTAGATATTTCGATGTCGTTCGTGAATATCCTGGCAATACGAATGTTTAAAGCTTAGTGATCATTGTATTATGATATAACCATAATTCACTTAGTCATTACATATGCTCATAGATTTCATTATAAATATCACACAAAAATGACAATGAATAAAATTATTTTAATTATCATAAACTAGATACATAGAAGTGTGATTAACTTATAAGCTACATAATATCCATTATTCTATTCATTTATTATATTAGATGTAAGTCACCAAGTCCAAGAAAAATGTGTAGACTCTTGAAGGAGTAATCAATTAGAGAGCTTCGTGAGAGTTAGTTTTTTTTTATCATGAATATTTAAATTATAAAAATTTCTTTTCAACCTAAAATCGTCATTCCATCTTCTCCATCCATATTTTCAATCCTTAATCACTTTTTTCCATTCCAATGGAGAATTTGATCTTTGATTAGAGATTTTAAAGTGCTCAATTTGTTCGTCATATCTTCTACATTCGTCTTCCTCCATTTATCTTTTCCGCTTTCTTCATCTAAAAATATCATAATAATCCATCACTTCAATCGTTTAACCTTTCTCCCCGTAGATTTGACCTTGACTTATTGTTGCTCTAAATTTTTATACGTGAGCTTGCATTTCCAATGACCAGGGTTTACAAAGATTAGAGGTAAACATGTGCGAATAAAGGAGAGCTCTAAGGACACCACTATTTCTCTACAAACATCTGAATTTAGAGAGATTGAAACAAATGAAGGTTCGCCTTTCAAGAATAGAGTCTTATAGGTAAAGAAGGAAATGAGACAAAATTATTAAGCACAATCAGAGTCACAAGAACACTATTTAGCTGCAAAATTCCGAGAGATAAAACACAAAAAACTATATGTGCTTACTATTGTTCATGTATATATGTGATATCATTATTCTCCCGTTAGTTGATTTCTCTCTCCTCTTACTATCTCTACATAAACACATGTAATCTTATCTTTCTCAATTTGATAATTAGGTTTTCTTATTTCTGCATGGTATCATAGCCAATGGCTCTACCCCTAGTGTTGCTGCCATCACAACCTTCACTACCCTTGTTGGTGCTATTGCCACCATTCGCAAGACATCATCCATGATGTAGCTCAGGTAGCCAACTCTAGAGTACCCTGTCACTCAGGCAAACCCTACACACCCAGTTGTCCTATCATTGAAATATATTTGCCACTTAGTCCCCAATACTATTGTGCCCTAGATAATGTGATTCTATGGTAGGGTCCTTTAGCTAGGATGACTTGTTTCCATCATCTACTATGCTTGCTCCATTGCCAATCTCAATTGCTTTGCCACCACAACTACCTATTGACATTCTGTTGCCGTAGTAGCTGTCATGCCATTCAATTATTGCCCATCTCTCTCAAACATTACACACTAATGATGACTGTAATTATGTCTTGTGGGCATCTAACTTTGAAGATTTCCTTATCACCCAAAATATGCATCATCACTTGACTAAACCCCCACTATCACATAGCTTGCCCTTATCTGTACATCATGGGCACAACTGGATTCAACGATTCTCATGTGGATGCATCAAAGTCTTCATGATTTGCTCTCTCAATCAATGGCCCTGATCAAGATAGAACATGGACTTGATAGATATTATGTGATCTATGAGCTAATCACACTTATATATATCTTGTTTTATGTTCATTGAAACTTATTTATTTATTGTCATTCCTATGTGATATTTGTAATAAAGTCCATGAGCATATGCAATGACTATGTGACATATGATGAGATCATAATACAGTGATCACTAGTCTTTAAACATATGTTATAAACATTCTTATTCATGGGATATTCTAGAGAGACATCAAATTATCCGAAAAGAATAGTACTATCTGATCCGACTCATATGATGAGTATGGTTGATCCTGTAGCCATCAGTGTAGAGAAACTAAGGATAGATAGTGGGCTCTTTTTGGAGAAAGAGTTCATTGAATTGATCCATATAAGTCCCTGAATGGTATTATACCTAAATGTCAATCAGGTTGATTCATGTCATGGTTGAGTATGTAGTTTTTTGACTTGAGATGCCAAAGATATCTTGTGGATGGATGATTGTGTTTTGATTATGACTTATGAATCCCTAGTCACGAGATATCTAAACCATCATATATTAGATACGACATGAAGTCTGAGAAGATGATCATGTGATCAAGATGGGATCATCGGCCTTCAGTAGTTGAGACAATTGACTCAAGGAATAAGATACGATGAAATCCTTGGCCAAGGTAGTGGAAATATGAGAATAAGAGTTCCCGATGATTTCTTACACGCATTAATACTAACTTGAGTGACCGATTACGGTTTTACAGATGATTGTACCTTAAGTTATTGATGAGTCTCATGCAGATGAGGGATTATACATACATAGTAATCGATGACAAAAAGGTTCCATAAGTGAGTTTTTACATACTGCATATCTCTTTGAGTACGGGGTGTAGCTAGGCACCCTAACGAGCTGACAACTCAATCTATCGATTGGGTTAAATCGATCATTGATTAATTAATCCATATGTTGACGGGGATAATTAATTAGCGTTGACTAATAAGATGTTATTTGGTATGTAGAGTTATTAACTAGTGAGATATATGGACCTAGAGGGTCACGTACATACGGTTTATGGATGTTGGTGGATATAGACATAATTATAAGGATTTTTATAAAAAAATCACATACCAAATTTCGATAAATAGGAGAAGAATGACTACAACTTAAAGCGCCCATGGAAGCCTTGTGAGAATTCTCTCTTTTTCTTCTCTTTCTCTCTTGGTAAAGAGCTTTGAAGAGGAGATCCAACCATTCAGATATTGTGTGAATACCACTAGAGGCTAGACACTTGAATAACTTCAAGAACTCTATTAAGGAAGCCCTGTAAATATGTTTTCTCATATATACTAGATGTTATGATCATTTGTTATTGGTGCCTTGATGTTTTGAATATCTTATTCAATCTATTATGTTACATTCGATGTTTTGATCAGAATTTCAAAAGTTTATCGACCTCAGAACACAATAGGACTATGTCGGAGGCAATGTACAATGACAAGAGTAATATCAATCATACCACGAAGATTTTTTAGTCTTCTCTTTTCTATAAAGGAAGGACACAAAGCCCTACCAAGTCATTAGAGTGCTGCAATGATACAAATATCTTATAGGAATATTTGGTCTACCAACCATTGACTTGTGGACTTTAGAGTGCTATCGTTTGGAATTTATGCTATCATCTTTCTACATAGTTTGCATGTATAAACGGTCTCTAAGATTTGTACTTATGTACTTTCTAATGACAAAGTATCTTCTATTATATTTATTTCCTTGACAGTTCTATGTACTACTATGAGTGCTCCATTAGGTACTTCTCCTCTCTTCCACTATTTGCACTTCGATTGTGTTTGATTCATATGGTCATGATGTGTGTGTGTGGGGGGGGGGGGATGTGTGGCTCCTAGCCTCCGCTCACCTTGGTGGTCATCCTCATAGTAAGGGAATGTAGACTTTCCACTATGTATTTACTGTGGCGAGGCTACTCATGCCCTAAAAAATGCTCGAAGGAATTTGGGAAGCCTAATTCTAATGATTTGGGTTTCTTCTTTCCACAATATTTATCTACATCTTATTCCCTTCTTCTTTAGCCTCTTCCAACTCAATGACAAGACCTCATTCTAAAGTCAACATTCTAAAGGCATTGAATCATTCCTATCATTAGATCGTTGGTTGCGTCAATGTCTAATCGGATCAACCTAAAGAAATATTAGAAAAAGACGACATGCACATGATTTAGAAAAAAATCATATGCTTTAAAATGAATGCAGTAATACTCCCCATTATAGTTTTAGGTATCCCGAAGGCGTTGAATTTTTTTTTAAAATGGGGAGACATGAATAAACCTTCATATTATGCTCACCCTTTCCCTTACAACATGCTTTTGGCCATTACCCTCAAATTTTGATTCTAGTTACAACCCTATTTAACTCATATTTTGTGATCACTCTCACCCTTTCTTGCATCCAAGGATAACCTGGTAGTTGTCCCCTAAAGTCAACCCTTGTCAAGGTCTAGAAGTCCTTGCACATGAGTCCTTGAAGCTTGACTTGCCCGTAGTCAAAGGTAACTAAAAGTAGTTGATTTTGGTCCACTCCAATGTATCTTTCATCTTTCATCTTCAACGACAGATGCGAATTGCTTCAAATACTTACACGATGATCATTCAAGCGAAATCAGTCTTAATCCATCCATGCAAGCTCAACTTTGAAGCTCGAAATTCTCTCTAGGCTCCTCAACAATGAGTCCATTACTCAATCATGAAAGGACCAAGAGGAGGCCCCTATGCATTTTTGCCACAAATAGCTTGGATTCCTCAAAAACTTTTGCTTGCACACTCTATCTAGGTAAATCTTTCATGCCTAGATTTTTCAAAATTTGCATCAGAATCTCACAAGAAATTTCCATCTTCAATCTTTCCTCAAAACCATGCACTTGATGTTGACTCGACATCCCTTCTCTCCGGCAATGGATTGTAGTTCTTCTGGTCTATCTAGCAATTGATGGATGCATCTTTGGCGATACATCATTATGCTGATGGTTTCCATCGTGATAGCCAACTTCTCCTCCCACCAAGAAGGTTTTTCCCAAGCAGTTCTACGTATCTCTCTCTCTGTCTCTCACTCTATCTCTGGCCCAAGGGCAGCTAGGACTTGCATGCTCTATCTAGGATAATCCCTCATGCCTAGAATTGCAAAACTCTCATCTCTCAAGAAATTTATATCCTCGATCTTATCTCAAAACCATGCATCTGATGCTGTCACAACATCTCTCTCTCTCTCTCTCTCTCTCTCTCTCTAGCAATGGTGTTATATAATTATTTTAATGGGTTTCATCGGGATAGCCATCTTCTCCTCCCACCATGCATGTTTTTCCTATCCATTCCTCTCTCTCTCTCTCTACGGCCTGACGGTAGGATAAGAGGGAGAAGCGGAGAGAAGGGGCAATTGTCAACGCTCAGACGAAGAAAAGGATCCCCAACCCCAACGGTCGCCGTTGACCACAACGGTCATCCCTTAAATTTTCTAAAAATGGCGGCTACCTCCTCAAACTACCAACTCATATATATACTCCGCTCTCCTCTCCCTTTTTCCTGGCCTTCTTCCTCCGCCGCTGGTGGGTACGACAATGGGAGGCTGCGCCAGCAAACCGCGGTCCCTGGACGGTGACTGCCCCTGCGAAAACCCTAGCCCGCCTGAACTCCTCTCCAAATCCATCGACAACCCTCCTCCCCCTGAGGTGATATATCAATAATATGTATTACCATTGCAGGCCCTTACATGCCAGCTTTTGCAGGAGAAAGCAGCTGAAACGGAATCCGAGGAACCCATCACTGAGAAGACGCTGGAAACCCTAGATGTGCAGGAACCCGAGGTAGAAGATCTCGTGGTGCAGGAAACAGCAGCCGAGGAAGTCAAAGAGAATGAAGTAGATGAAGCAGAAGAAATTGAGAACCCAGAAAAGAGGGAGGAGACTGTTGCCGATGCAACAGACTCTGCCTCCATCTCTACGTGATTCGGATTGCTGATGGGGGACTGCTGTCAATAACAGGAATGCGATTGAAATCAAAATATTAAATCTCTGTAGAGAACAGAAGTTTAGGAAAAATCACAGTGTAATGCAACAGAAGCCAGGAATAAATTCCCGGAAATTCTTTGATCCAACTTAAAAAAATTAATAACTGTCATATGTTCTTAACTTTTTGTCAATTTAATGATCTTCAACAGAACCCAGGAATAAATTCCACGAAATTCTGCGGTCAAACTGAAACAGAGGTTGAAAGTAACCTGAAAAGGAACAAATAAACAAATAATAAACATCTCTATCTTCATTTGTCTCTTTAATCGCCTTCAACAGAGCCAAGGAATAAATTCCCTGAAATTCTTGGATTGAACCACAACAGAGGCTGAAAAAAACCCTCAGAAAAATACAGAAAATTATTAATAACCGTCATCTGTTCTTAACTTCTGTCTCTTTGATGACCATCAACAAAATCCAGGAACAAATTCCCTGAAATTATTTGGTCAAACCAAAGAAGAGAATGAAAAAAATCCCAAAAAGGTAATAACCGTCATTTGTTCTCAACTTTTGTCTCTTTGATCGCCTTCAACAGAATCCAGGAATAAATTCCCTGAAATTATTTGATCAACCCATAACAGTGGTTACAAGAAACCTGAAAAACACAAAAAGAGAATAACCATCGTCTGTCCTTCTGTTTTGTTATTTTTAACAGCCCTCAACAAAACCCTGAGATTATTTGATTGAACTAAGACAGAGAATGAAAGAAACCTAAAAAAACACAAAAATAAACGTCATCTGTTCTTAACTTTTGTCTCTTTACTAGTTTTCTTGAACCAAGGAATCCAGATTGAAGTTGTCTTCTGGTATAATCTGTAAGCCTCAGCCCGAGATCTCTTGTCCAGCATCCTACGCTCAACCAGCACAGTCACATAAGCCAAACAAAGACTGTTGACTGCTGCTCCAATGGAGGTCCAACCCTGACCAGAATTCCAGCCAAAAAAGGAAAGCCCCCACCACCATAACTGTTCCCCAAAATAGTTGGGATGGCGAGAATACCGCCATAACCCAGTATCCAGATTTGGCAAAGCGGGCATTCCAAGCTCCTCAAGAACCCTGTTTTTGGTCGTGTAGTTATGTAACTGAGTGTCTGCAAAGTAAGCTATCGTTATTCCAGCAAGGCAGATAGCTGTAGCGAGAGAATCTTTTATGCTCCACGGATCCTTGCTTGAGTGAACGGCATACATGGGGAGGCATATTCCGATCAGGAAGATCTGTAATCAATTGAATTAGGGATCTCAAAAGTAAGGCAACAAGAGCCAAACATAAAAATGAGGCAAAAAGTGCAAAACTGAATTTCAGGGAGATGGTTAGGTTTTCAGTGACAACTGATAAAAATTCAAATTCTGTCTGAAATCATGATTTTCTTTTATATGCAACATCTGTTTGAAGTTCATGACATAATCGTCACTGAACCAAATTCTAGGTTAAGTTTCTGCTGAAAACCATTATGGACACATAGCCATCATTCCATTATCGGATTCTAGTCAGTGAATTGGAAGATGTATTCCAGTCAAGAAATTCGGTAGTCAATAGAATTTAGGGATCCTCAAAAACCCAACTGTAACTGTCAGAATGGCAAATACTGAAATAACAGAATTTTAGGATCTACGATCAGGTTTCCGCTGAAAAAAGTAACATGATTTACACTTCTACGCCTGAAATCATGATTTACTTTTATAAAGAGCCGTATCAATTCACCTGAGAAATTTGTTTTTGTACACTGCAACTGGGGATCAAAGATCTGATCACTCGATCAGGATTGACAACAGTTCAAAGATAAAAAAACTATTGATTGTCATTCTGATCGAGTGACATTTTTGAAAAATCATTATTATTGATACATTGCCGGGTCGATCCAATCATTCAATTGGGACCATCAGATTACATACAACGGCCATAAATGTTCTTAGACAATCCAATAATCGATCAGAACGATTTGGATATTCGCTAATTAAATAATAATAAGTCGCGGATTAGAAGGAGAAAGATTAGATATAAAACTTTGGGGATTCTCTGGGATTCAAATGTCAAACCTGCTGCGAGAGATATACTGCAAAGAAGGAGATCCACCACCAATTCCTGCGGTATATCCTCCTCAGATCGTTGTATCGCCAGTCCTCTCTAGCTCCCCACCGCCACTCCTCTCTCCTAAAGTAGCTATGAGTGAGCCTGACGCTCCACGCCCATGTCAGCGTAATCACAGCTGTCGATCTCGCCGGATTTGCGATGGCCGTCGGATGCGCGGAGTAAAAGTGCACGAGCATCACCGGGACCACGGTCCAGTAGAGATCGATCAGCTGCTCGCGGGCCAAACATAGAAACCACATTACAGAAATAAGAAATCCAGTGGCGAGAGAAGAAGAAGTACCCAGTGCTTGGACTGGAACAAGCCGATTATCCAGAAGAGCACGTCGACGTTGGCGAAGAAGAGAACGTTGGCGAGGAGAAGAGGGTGGCTGGCGCACCACTCCCAGAAAAAACTGCTAGATTTGGTGGAATAGTAGCGGAGGAACGCGAGGAAGAAGATGATGGAAGGGAGAGGGACGAGGACAGCGATGAGGGCATTCTTCAGATCTTCCATTCGATCGAGGGAGATGGAGACGGGAGGGAATTGGATCGAAAGAACGCTTCTGACAGCCCGGGAAGCCACAAAGTGTCTGTGTTTTCTTACGGGAGAAGCATAAGTCTATATATTTTATTTGAAAGATGAAGAAAAATATCTTTTTTCAATTTATTGAAAGCTTTTGGGCTCAACAATAAATATTAAAACGGATATTTAAATTCCACTGCTTGATTAATTATGAGGACTTCTTTTCTAACTGAAAAAATATTATTCAACTCAAGTGACCAATTCATATTACCGATTAATGACAATGTAAATGAAAAATAATGAGCCTTTTATGTACAAGGAGAGAGGTATTAATGAATTATATCAGGAGGGCCTTGAACTAAGGGGCCCTTCGACGCAGAGGGGTGAAAAAGATACGAGGGATGTTGGGTTCTGAGGTCGATAAGCCTTCTAAAATTTTAATCAAAACATCGAGTGCAACGGAATATATTGAATCGAATATGTAAAATATTGAGGGACCAAGAACAGATGATTTTATCATCTAGTATGTATACGAAAATACACTTATAGGGTTCTCTTGGAAGAATTCTTGAAGCGATTTAAGGGTCTAGCCTCTAGTGGTATCTTCATGGTCTCCAGATGGTTGGATCTCGTCTCTAAAGCTCTTGACCAAGAGAGAAAGAAAAGAAATGAGAGAATTCTCATAACCCTTATATAAGCACCTTGAGTTATGGTCGTTCTTCCTTTGTTTATAGATATGTGGTATACATATTTTTCATAAAAACCCTTTTTGTTATGTCTATATTTATCAACATCCATAGAATTTATGTGCGTGACTTTGTAGGTCCATATATCTTACTAGTTAATAATTATATAAACCCAATAACACTTTGTTTCTCAGCCTCTATTAATTATTCATATCAACATATAGATTAATTAATCAATAATCGATTTAATCCAATCAATAGGTTGAATTACTAGCCTGTTGGGTGCCAAGCTACACCACGTACTCTAAGAGATATTGAGTATGTAAGAACTCCCTTATGGAACCTTCATATCATTAGTTATCATGTATGTATAATCCTTTATCTGCACAAGACTCATGAATGCCCAAGGGTATGGTTAACTGTCAAACCCTAATAGGTCACTCAAGTTAGTACTGATGCGTGTAAGAAATCATCGAGAACTCTTTCTTTGATATTTTTCACTACCTTGGCCAAGGATTTCATCAAATCTCATTCCTTGAGTTAATATCATCAAATACTGAGGGTGGATGATCCCATCTTGACCACACAATCATCCTCAAAGACTTTATGGCGTATTCAATAATTGATATTTTAGAGAGTCTGTGACTAGGGATTTATAAGTCATAATCAAAACATGGTTATCTATCAGCAAGATGACTTGGTGGCTCAAGTCAAAGGACCATATACGTAACTGTGACATGAATAAACCTAATTGACACTTAGGTATAATACTATTATGAGATTCATACATATTAATTCAGTGGACTCTTTCTCCAAAGAGTACGCACCATCTATCCTTAGTGTCTCCACACTGATGGTTATACGATCAGTTATACTCTTCATATGAGTTAGATCAAATAATGTTATTCTTTCTAAATAATTTGATATCCTTCTCGAGTATCGCATGAATAAGAATTTTAAAATATATATTTAAAGACTAGTAATTAGTGTATTATGATCTCATCATAATTCACTTAGTCATTGCATTTGTGTATAGATTTCATTGCAAATATCACACAATAATGATAATGAATAAATTTTATTTCAATAAACCTAAATGAGATATATGAAAGTGTGATTGGCTTATAAGCCACAAAATATCTATCAAGAGAAACATGAGAGGATGATGTGAAGTTATATGACTTGACCATCATCGTGTGAACTAGCTACCACCCTAATTTCAGAGGCCATGGCCTAACCTATGGTGCTAGGTGAACTAGCAATTGCCTTGACTTTAAGGAGCATTGCTTGAACCTAGAATGATGGGCATGTTTTACTTATCTCTAGAGTATATTCAATTTTTTATACACAAACGTGTGAATCAATGTATGCATAAACAACCATGAATTTACTACTCATTAAAAGTATTCTTCAATACCCTTTGAAGACCTCACCATCTAGTCTCAAGATCACTAAGGAGAAACAAAGAATACGAGAGAGGAAGAGAAGAGAGGAGTGGGCTTAAAATCACCAATGTTTGCATGTACACCCCTAGAGTTGGAAGCTCAACCTCTATTAATAGATTCTCAGTTTTTTAAAATTTTAATAAAAACCCTTATAAAGGTGTCTATATTTATCAATATCCATTGAACTTATGTGTAAGACCCTTTAGGTCTATATATCGATCTAATTAATAATTCTAGGAACTTAATACCATTTATTTTTAAACCTTGATAATTAGTTATATGAGTATATAGATTAATTAATCAAGGACTAATTTAACTCAATCGATAAGTCGAGTTACAGAACATTTATCTTCTTCCATTACCACACAAGTATAATTCTTCATTCACACGAGACTTATTAATAGCTTAGGGTATGGTAAACTTATTAGTACTGATAGGCAAAGGAAAACATTGAGAACAACTTCTCAATTAATCAAGGAGGATGTGATCGCGTGAATCAATCGCGATCATCAATTTTCACTTAAAGGAGGGGGTACGTGGCGCATAACAGTTCGTCGTTGAATAATTTTAAAACGACTTAATCTCAGCCGTTCAATTGAGGAGTTATAACAGGTGAGATTAAAAGCACCCAATGGACTCCCGTGGACATGTGTACACATTGAGAGCTTTCGATGAAGATTAAAGGGCAAGCGTAACGTGACGTTTCTTCTTCACGCGCGACATGACAAAATTTGAGTCCTCCATCTTCGATCAAACGAACATGACTTAAAGATAATGATTCACATCCAAGCGTTTCATTTGAGACTTTAATTGAAGATGAAGAGTCACATCGAATGGTCATGCCCAATTTTGCCTATATATGCACATGTTCTTCGACGATGTAAAACATTCTCAGATATTTCGAGTAATCGAACTGTTTAGACTTCTTGATCCTTAAATCTCTAGCTTTCCTCCTCTTCTAGACTGATTTCCGCGTCTAAGGAGTCTTCTAAAGTGAGATTTCATTAAGAGAATTGAGAGAAATTGCCTCTTGAATACCGAAATTCATTTTCAAAATCGTAGAATGAAAAAGCTTTTGATTCGCCGATCAATTAGATCATTTTGAGCATGATTTTGGGTTAGATTGTGTGTTTTCCTCTTAATCTTTCGTCATGTATCATTATATTTTTTATTTTGAAGCTTAGATTAGTCAAATTTTATAATTATTTATGTTTTCTAGCTCTTCGTGATTGAATTTTCTTTCTAAATTTCACTCCTCGATTTCTTCGCGAATACCTAAATTTCTCTACGAATACTGATCCAAAGTCAAGTGATTTTTGATTCTGTGGATTCTTCTAGGAGTTTTTGTTTTGAAATATACCGAAATCCTTAATTTTTCACCTCAATTCCTCATTTGATTTCATTGAATGAGGAAGAATACCTTAATTATCCATGTATTCGACCCTAATTTACCATTATATTATCTAATTATTGATTAAAACTTTAATTTGGTGAGTTTGAAATTTATTTTGATACACATTCAAGTATATTCAACGACCTCAAAAATTAGTATCGTTAGTTAACCATATTTTGATTACAACTTACAAATCATAGTCACAAAATCTCTAAAATGTCAGAAGCCTAGTAAGACACAAAATCCTCAAAGATAATGGTATGGTCAAGCTAGAATCATCTGCCCTTAATAGTTGGGGACATTGGCTCAAGGAATGAGATGTATTTGAGGACATTGCCTTTGCTAGGGTAGTTCAAACTATCGGACACATTTTTCTCGATGACTTCCTCTAAATATTAATATTAACTCAGTGATCAATTAAGGTTTGATGAGTGACTATATCCAAGTCATTCATGAGTCTCGAGTGGACAATAGAATACATATACATAGTAATTGATGACAAAAAAATTCCAGACAAGAGTTCTTATTCACTCTATATCTCTTAGATCACATGGCGTAGCTTGACACCCAATATGTAGGCAAATTAACCTGTCTACTTATCCATCTCTAAAGCATCATTTCCTTTCGAAAACCATGAATATCTTTGAAATTTTTTGGATATTCTAGATCATAACATTGTATTCATTTCATTTCATATCTCTCATCGATCTTATTCACTATCTCTACCAAAATATTCATTGTACATAAATTAAAATTTTGATCCGTTTATGTTTCTCTATGTTATTAGACCACTAATTAACTTTATAAGCGATAATTTGTGATTAAGGTGAATTCTTATAAATAGTATTTCAAATATCTAACAGACCAAAATAACATGTTAAAAATCCTAAAATTGGACTTATTAATTGCTTTGATTAGCATTTTGATTATTATTGGAGCTTTGATTCTAAATGGAAATCAACCTTCCAAAATGATGATGTGATATGAAAAAGCCAAAATAATCTCAAAAAAATCTATCAAAGGTATATATAGGGTAAGGGTTTCCCTATCAACAACTAGCACTTGAAAGAAATATGAGAATCCAATGATAGAGATTGTGAGCAAAGTACATGTCACTATAGAGGTGGTTTCTACCATAGTTTGAGTTTTGGAGGACCTTAGGAATATCACTTGATTGAAACATTGATGGATCAGCATATTGTGGATGCAGTAGCAAGCTGGGTCATGGGTCTTGCTAGAAAAGATCCAACCAAATGACTAGGTTGCAAGCCATTAGAGTGCTTTATGCCTCTCTCTCTCTCTCTCTCTATCTCTTTCCTCTCCATCCCTCCTACCTCTACCTAGGCAGATCACATAACATTCGCTGCAGTCCAGATGACATCTCTACAATCATGCGTTGAGCAATACTATGGTTATTCAAAATGAGGAAATTTTATCTACCAAGCTAAGAGGAGACGAAAGGACTAAAACTTACCAGAAATGACATCTTTAAGAAAACTCAATGGGGAGGCCATCTCTCTAGCAACGACCCATGAAAAAACACACCGCCGAGGGAGAGACCTCAGAACTTGCCATCAGCCAGACCCATGTCGCGTAACTCCCAGAGAGGCTTCTTCTCCCGGGCAATATCCTCCCTTATCCTCTGCTTGATTGGTTTCACCAAGAAGAAGTACTGCAGGATTGACCACCAAAAAATGAACATTTTGCAAAGTTTCGTTGGCCACTCATTTGGTTCATTTTGTCTACCTGAAGAGCAAGAATGAGGGGTATGAAGATCTTGCCCCTCTGGTTAGGATTTGGGCCATCGATCAGCTTCTGGTCAACCGTGATGGATTTGCTTCCATTCAGTACTATCTCTGTGATTATCTTCACAAGGTTTGGAATCCAGATTGTGCCATCTGGGAGAACCTGAATTCCTTAAAATGAATCATGATAAGACCTCCGTGACTCTCAGAGCAAAAAAAAAGACAACTTGTATATATGTGCCTAGATAAGAAGAAAGAAATAACTTAGAGGACTAGTTTAATGAATGTCACCTTCTCGCCGCCATCATTTGTGGCACATTTCCCGGTGTTCTCCACTAGAGCTATGGGAATGGCAGAGTCCTTCAAATACACAGAAAACCTCATTAAGCTTATTTAACAAAAATAATAACAAAGATAATCCAGGAGGCTATAAAAACGGAAAAAAAAAAGTTATCTTTGTACTTCTTTCTTCAAAATTTTTTTATTGCATCCACCACTATCAACATAGGACTTAAGCTGGTTGAAAAGAACCCAGCTCTGTTCTTGGGAAGAAACTAGCTCAAAATGCTAAACCTAAAAGATTCAGCTAGGGAAAAAAAGTTTGAAGGGAACCTGGTACTCTTGTTTCCTTATCTTTGCTCCCAAGCGAATGATCTTCAGAAGGCCTTCAGACCGTCTGGTGAAAAACTCCTCATAACTTAGTCCATCTGGCGGCGAAAGGTAAGCATGAGTCAGGGCAACTAAGCCTCTCTTCCATATTGCTTTGCCAAAACTATCTGTGATAGCCTTGATGACTTGTCTATCCAAATTATCTACTCTATATGAATCCAAACGATCGACATAGATGAGAACATCAATCGTCTTGTTCAAAAGAAACCTGCCAGAAATTTAAACCAAATTCTTCGCCCCTTAGACACATGACATTTCTATTCGGAAAAATTAAATACTACATTCATACCGCTTAATTATCTCAAGGGCCTGTTCATTGACATATCCACCCTCTACAAGCCCAGGAGTGTCTATAATGTTCAAGGTAAATCCTGCTCGAGATCTTGAAATCATCGTGGGTCTAAGCCCTTCTGACTGCAAAAGAAACAAAGATTATGGTAAATAAGGGAATTCACAAATTTTAAGAGGGAAAAAAATCGTTTCCCATAAAGGGTCATTTTATTTTATCTCAACGAACCTGGAAAGCACTAACAGTTGCTACCCTCTCACCCAAGATAGAGTTGACCGTAGAAGATTTGCCCACACCCCCCTTCCCCATCACCAGAATTGTCAAAGTGTTCACATTCTGCGATAAAAAATCACGGAAAAAATGAATGGATTTCAAATATAGATATCATAAAGAGAAAACCCAACCTCTTGTTTAAGTTTTCCCAGATACTCATGAAGCTTGGTCTGCGTAGGAGCAGGGAATTGCTGTATTCCAAACCACTCGCGCACAACTCCAGCCGCCATTTAGGGAAAAAACCCAAACCTCTGAAGAAATTACAACCTCGACCAACATGAGAAACGCAACATCCAGCAAAGAGAGTCCCAAAGCAAAAAAGAAAAATCCTGTGACGAAATAACAGCCTCCACTTGTCAAAAACCCCAAACCTATGACGAAATTACAGCCTCCACTTACAAAAAACCCAAACTTATGAAGAAATTACAGCCTCTGCTTACAAAAAACCCCAAATCATGGAGAAATGACAGCCTCCACCGAAATGAGAAACGCAACTTTCAGCCAAGACGAGTTCAACGAAAAACAAGAAGCCGCCAATAAAAAATGTAAACTTGCGCGAACCCAAGAAGAGAAAATTAAAAAACTCGTCACTCAAATCAAGGAAGACGACTGAGCAAACGAGATATTTTCAAGCGTTAGGCGAGAGAAACAGCATACGTACCGAGCGAGGAGTCAGGGTCGACGACCGGTGCAAGAGGAGAAACCACCTCCAAATGCAAGAGAAGAACCCAGGAGGGCTACGATCGATGCCTTATCGGTTGCAGGCTGCCGCTTTATATAGTTGCTGTTGCGATTAAGAGGTTTTTAGGCGGCGAGTTGACTCAGAGAATCGGTGCCAGTCGACCCAACATGCAACTCTGGGCCGAATCGGCAGTTCTTGGGCCATAACACATTTCTATAGAAGAAGCTTATCCACTTTATCAAATATTGTGATCAATGTAAACAGAATAGGGAATGGCGATCCGATCATGATCGAAAAATTGGTTGATCAATTGGGTTGATCGTGCAAACTATATCGATCATGATGGGATCAATGGTCATGGATCACTTATATGATAAGAGAGAGGGAGAGAGATAGAGAGGGAGATGTTACAAAAAAGTGATATCATCGTCAATCCAATCACCAATCAGATCATCAATCAAGACATAAATCTTTTTATGAAACCTGATCGATCATCAAATTGAGGTTCCCCCTTGAAACATCGTAGGTTTTTGTCCCACATGGATTAAATTTTAGAAAATGACACCTATTGATTACTTGCAATTGAAAGTTGCAGGTAGGTCCTTTGCTCTGTCAAACTTGTGTCTACTAGCATTGAGTTCCTAGTGCTCGGTGTGCCAGTCCCAATTCGCAGCGTCACGTACCACCATCTACACCTTAATTCCCTTGAGCAACCCTAATCCCCCTATTTGGTCGACATAATCTCCCAGTCCGGTCAAGAAATCTGGCCACCTTCTACATCTTATGCCGGCATGCAATCAACTCCTTGATTTGTTCTAAATAATCAATATCGCAGTGCAAACATAGAAGAGATTAATTTTGACTATCTTGTAGTTGAATTTTTAGTACTTGTTAAACTCTGGACATTGGAGGAGTATCAAAGTTTAGAGATGCTATGAGATTAGAAATTTCAAAAAATCTCAATCTCTAAGATTTTTTAAGCAAACCAATGCACCTTCGTAGGGTCTCTTTGAAATGAACAAAGATAAACATAATTTTATGATTTAAGGACTTAGATTTTTTTTTTGATTTAGTTTAATATAGGTGTTGATGCATAAAAACTTAAAACTTATAGAGAAATGGGATAAGACACAAGAAATGCTTTATTTTTATTTGATATTTTTAATCATATATTTATTTTTATATATTTTCAGCATGAATCACATACAAACAACACAAATGATTAACCCATACATTTTTTTAGATTGTTAGTTCATGTGCAAACATGAACATTTATGTGCAAGCATGAATGTTTGATGAGAAGAATCTGTGAGGTCGTTGAATACACGCGGAGACATGTCAAAACAAGTTTCCAAACTCACTAATTTTGAGAAATAATCACAAATTAGATAATATAATGGTGAATAAGGGTCTAATCCATGGAGAATTCAGGTATTTTTGAGGAATTCTTCAAAGTCGATCAAATCGGACAATGAATTGAGGTGAGAAATTAAGGATTTTGATATTTTTAGAAAGATAGCTCAAAGACAAATCCAAAAAATAAAAAATTACTCAATTTGGATCAAGATTCATGGAGAAATCAATGAGCGAAAATTAGGTAGAAAATCGGAACACCAAGAAAGAGAAAACCAAAATTAAATCTAAAATTCGATTAATCTATACTTTAAAATTGAAATATGATGTTATAAGAAGAAAGATTAGGAGGAAAAGACAAATTTCAACCCGAGATTCTACTCAAAATGATCCAATTGATCGCCATATCAAAGCCTTTTCACTCGCGATTTCGAAAATAGTTGTTGGCATTCAAGAAACGATTTTTCCCTATTCTCTCCACAAAAAATCATTTTCAAACACTCTTTGAATGTGAAAACTTGATCTAGAAGCGAATGAAAGCAAGAGATTCAAGGATTGAGATATCTAAATTTTACGAAACACCCCTGCATGGTTTACATCATTGAAGAACATGTATATTTATAAGCTAAATTGGGCGTGGCCGTTAGATTTGGCTCTTCATCTTCAATCAATGGCTCAGATAAAACGCTTGGATGCGAATCGTTGTTATTAAGTCGCGTCTGTTTGATCAAAGATGGAGCGCTCAGATTTTGTCATGTTGCCCGTGAAGAAGAAGCATACCGAGATCGCGTCTATCCGATTGGAAATCGACGTCTGAGCTGTCGCCACGTGTCCATCGAAGTCCATCGGACATATTTAATTTCAGCCATTATAACTCTTCATACCAACGGCTGAGATTAAAACATTTTAAAATGAATCATCACCCAATCAGAATGCGCTGCGTACCCCCTCACTTAAGTGAAGATCAACGACCACGATTTGATTCACACAATCGCATACTCTAGGTTTTGCCATGTCACTTGCGCATAAAAATAATCATAAATAGTCCCAAATAATAAAAATCATGGCAAAATGTGAGTATATAAGGTACGGTCTTAATGGGTTAGCGAAAATCCATTAATGGATGCTTAACCCACTAATGAAGTGCGTAAACACGTGAACACAAACACATTGTGTGCCACGTGGCGCGCGCATAGGCCGCCAAGTGGCGACACATAATTGACTTTGTTGTGTCAGCTGCCACGTTAGCGCGCAATTTTTAATGATTTTTTATTCTTTTTAATTTAAAGTAAATCCAAATAAATTTATTAAAAAAAAAAAAAATTCTTAAAAAATCCCTAAAAATTAGAAAATTTCATATCTTTCAAAATATAACTCCAAATTAATCCAAATTTGTCTTTTTTGATCATAAATTAAATTATATAATTATTCTGAAAATTTATTTAATAAATAACAAGAGATTAAATTTTTATTTTAAAAAAAATAGACTCATTTATTTTAGAAAATAAAGTTTTTTTTAAAAAAGAGTTTATACAAATAATTTTCTATTATTATTTAATCATTAAAATCCAATTATATTCTCAAATATAAAATGAGAATAATCTAACCTTAAATATCTTTATTTAATTATATATGATTATCCCTAAAATAGTGTACTTTGATATTATAACTTAAATTTTCATAGAATGATAGATGTATACTCAAAACATGAAAACATGCATAAGAATGGAATTTTTATGCCTTAATTTGCATTAATAATCATATAATTTCATGTATAAATTGCATGTTATCAACGTTTATATTGATGACCATTTTTTCACATCCTTATATGAATCACTAGGGGTTGCCATAGGCCAATAAAGCTTGAAGGTAGATATTTGGATAAAATATATGGAATGCCAAAAAGATGAGGTTCCAAGAAGGAAGAATATATACACAATGGACTTAGAAATGCTCGTAGAGCCTATATAAGTTAACTTACACTCTCCCTCAAGCTTCAGCGTAGTTTTCAAGAAAGCCCAACTTCGTGCATAGTGTTGCATAAAAACTCTACACAGCCCTTTGGTAAAGATTTATGGAAGTTATTCAAACCATGCAATATGTGTAGTGGAAATGAGTCCGATAAGATTATTGATGTGTGTGAAAAACTATATCAAGTTAGATTCATATCGATGTTATTTTAGCCAACTTGGTTGAAGGTGTATGTTTCATTATTGCAAGTATAGAGGGCTCGAGTGGTTTAGCTATGTCAACATAATGATGGAGTTTGGACAAACCTAGAATAAAACTTTCAATTTTATTGAATATCTAATTCTTACTATTAGTATTTTGGTACTTAGTTGATGAATTTTCAGTTACCTATTAAATTTTGATTTTGTTCTCTTAGAAACAAATATAAGATATTTAGTATCCATTGCCCTTATTTTTAGTGTCCACTAACCTTAATACAATTTGAAATATTCTCTTTCCATAGTAAGGTTCATTTCAATTTATTTTTCATACTTATTTTCCTATTATCATTATTTTTTGTTTCATCCTTAATAGGTCATTTCTCATAGTAGTTTATAATCTATATGATAATAGTATATAAAAATATTTTATTTCATACATTATTTTATGTGTCGTTTCAATGCCTCTAATGGTCATGTTGACAAGATAGGGCATTGAATGGTAGCCACTGAGTACATCATCCAAAAATAAAGAAGCTTGATGCTCTATCTCTTGATAGCTAATAGAACCACACACACACACACACATACACACACACACACTCACATGCTCTCTCTCTCTCTCTCTCTATATATATATATATTTTAAGAAAATCTCTAAAGAAAAAAAAACTGAGCTCTCTTTTGATCTCACAACCAAAGCTTCAAACATCGAAGCTCTCACTCATGGAAGGCCAATTGAATGTCCCTCTCTCACACTCAAACCTCAATTGAATCTTTGACAGATCTGCTTCAAGTCCTTGGTTTGATCCATGTTTTTAGTGACTTTGATCAACTTGATCTTTTGTTTTTTAATATACCATTTTTGAAAATCCTTTGTATCCCATTTCGATTTGGTTTTGTTTTAATTGGATTTAGTTTTCAGTTTTTAGCATGTGAGTCATTAAACTTGAATTTTAGGTGATGCCAAGTGGTTATTTGATATGATTTCTAGGATATGATTACATTAATTTCAGATCTATTTATATTTAGATTGTGTATAGTTGATTTTAGGTGAATCAAATCAGTTATGTGGCTGTTTTTGTTCTTGATCTAGATCTGTCCTCAGTGTAGTCTACAGTTCTTAGTTAAATTCAGTTTCAAAAGTTGATTTGTTGGTTTCTTATAGTTGTGAGTTAGGTGCACTTTTACATTAGTCTTAATGTCTTTGTTCTATGTTGGATAACATGAACTTTAAAGTTTGATGAATCATAATTTTATAGGCTTGATTGAGAGAGTTTTAGATTATATATAGCTAAGATTTTAAAGTATAGTTTGAGAGATTTTCTATGTTATAATTTAATGAAAAATTTCAGAATTTACTCATAACAATTTCAAGCATTAGATATTATATTTGAGATTTCAACTCTCAAGTTTAAAATTTCGAATTTCAATTCTCAAATTTCATATTTCAGATTTCACATATCAGATGTCAAATTTGAAATTTAAAATTTCAATTCTCAAATATCATATTTCAGATTCAAAGCTCAAACTTCAGATTTTCAGAGAAATATTTTAGAGAGACAGAGAGAAATATTGAGAGAGATGGGAGGAGGGAGAAAGGGAGAGAGAATGAGGGAAATGGATGGGAGGAGAGAGAGGTAGAGAGACAAAAAGAGATAACTGGCAAGAGATGCAGGGAGAGAGGCAAAAAGAGATAAATGGCAGGAGAGAGACAAAAGAGGAGAGAGGGAAGAGATATGAAGAGAGAGATACTGTGCAAGAGATGGGAGGAGAGAGAGAGAGAGGTAGAGACACAAAGGTAGCTCAAGTACTCATTGAACACCTTGCACCATTGGCTCCTCTCCAACAAGATGACTTCATCATCACACCATCAAGCTCTCCTATGCCTCCTTTGTGATGAATAAGCTCCTCCTATTTGTCAATTGCAATTTCCCCTCCTCCACCATCTCCACAATCTTCTCTCTCATCTTCATTTTTCCATACTCTCGTCTATCAAAAACCATCTCTCTCATTCATATCTAGAGAGAGAAAGAGAGAACCTTGATATGATGAGAAGTGCGAACCCAGTCCTGAACTTTGAGGAGAACTTCCATGCATTTGAGAGTCTCCGCTGCTCGCTTCTGGATGATGTGGCCTATCACCAATGCTTGCAACTTCACTTAAAGAGTTGTCCTTGCCTGCGATCAAGAATTTTTAGAAATGAAATATTGCCTTAGTTACTCTCTTCATTTTCTACTTCCCAAAAGTAGCAAGTCAAGAGCCTATAAAGAAGCAAATGAATAGGAGAAACCCACAAAGCCACAAAACATGGACTATATCTTGATGGCTGCCCAGAGCTTGCTCTTTCTTACATTGCATCGTCTATTGCCTATTATACTAGCTATCGTCGCCATTGTTATCTTGCTCTTGCAATGGTCCTCTTTGAACTCTTTCTTGTAGTTTTATTTCTTCTCCAAGTCATATAATGTCCTTGAGAAGTTCTAGTTGAGGATCTAATGCTCAACATACTCTCAAAATTTTGATCAGAAGCAAACGAAAAAATAGGAAGAGATCAGAACATCAAATGCAAAGAAAGATATTGAATTGAGCATTCAAAACATCAAGGCATCAACAACCAATGATCCTATCATCTAGTTATTAGGATCTCATGTTTGATAAGCTCTCAAAAATTTAATATAAAAAATAAATGTAGGGGAAGGCATTGAATCATACAGTCAAATATCGTGATAGCCAAAATCAATGATCTCATCATGTAGTATAGATTAAAATCTATACTTATATGGTTCATTGAAGGAGTTTTTGAAGTTGTTCAACTAGTTTTTAGAGGTATTTCTATAATAGAAAAACAATTAGATTTTCTCTTTAATACTCTTCATTAATAGAGAAATAGAAGAAAGGAGATAGTTTGCCACAAATTTTTTATGGGCACCTTGAGTTGTGTTCATTGTCATTTTATTTAAAGACATTGAGTATATGAATTTTTCACAAGGACCCTTAAAATTATGTTTGTATTCGCATAACGTCCATAGATCTTATGTGTGTGACCCTCTAGGTCCATATAACTCATTAATTAATAACTCTATAGACCAATTAATGTTTATTTGTCAACCTTATTAATTATTTAAATCAACATATAGATTAATTAGTCAATGTTTGATTTAACCTAGTCGACAGGTAGAATTACTAACCTTTTCAGTGCCACGCTACATCACGTGCTTTAGGAGACATGGAGTGCATGATAACTTCTGCATAAAACCTACGCATATTTGATCTACATGCTCTTGCTTGAGGGGGAGTTCTAGAGTAAAACTCAATAAACCTTTTAGAGACATTAGTCTCTCATGGGTTATATTCTCATTCTCTCTTCTCTCTCTTCTATATAAATATATATACTTGTTTTTATTTCATCAATTGAGTTATTCTTGCTCCGCATTCTTAATAGTTCTATTTCATGCAATCCAAACCCCTCCATGTTTGCCATAATCGTTTGAATTTGACATGTTAGATAACCTAAACATTTTTGGCAAATATCTCATGAGAAAAGGAAGATGATAGAGTGATCTCAAATTCTACAAAAATATAACTTCTATTCCTTGTACTCTCTCTCTATGAATATAAGGGTTTAAGGGTTTAAGGGTACAATACTCGAGCAGGAACAGGTTTAATCCCCTCAATGGTCATTGAGATAATTACAACGAGGAAAAGGAAAGTAATTGGACTGCAATTCAACGGTGAGCGTTCTCCTACAACTTCTGAAGCTATGTAAAGAAGATCCAATGTCAGAACTAAAAGAAGTAATGGAAGCAACATCAATGCAGCAGGTTAGACTACTACATACAGGGGAATAAACTCCAGAAAACCCTAACGGAGGAGTCGGTGGAGTTCTCGGGCAATGGAAGGGCGGGAGAGAACAGATCTATCTCCCGAGAGCTGCTTCACTAGCTTTGTCGGCACGAGGCAAAGCTCCTCGCCTGCAAGCTTCTCCTGCACAGAGGGCTCCGCCAAGAGCGCTTTCATCAACTCAGACGCCGCGGCATCTTCCTGGAGCTTTCCTTTCGAAGAAGAGCTCTCGGCAAAGTCGAGCATACGAGTTTGCGCCTGCAAGAACTTCACGTACTTGAACCCCGCCTGCAACATCTCTGCCGTGTTCATTCTGCCCGCGCCGGGAATGTGCTGCCCTAATACTTGCGTCCTCTCGCTTATCCTCTTCCGCCGCTGTCTTGCCGCCTTACTTTGCGCCGTCGGCTTCTCTGTCCCTTTAGCCGGGGGCTGAAGCTCCTGTCCGCTGAAGCCTTGAACCAGACTAGGATAATGTTCCTCGTAAAAGTGCACCGGGGAAGGAGCTGGAGCTTCGCAAAAGTCAGAGGAAGAGGGTAAGACAGAGGGGTAGATGCACGCGTTGACTTGACTATCGGGAAAGAGAACAAGTCCGTCCATCTCTTGCTCGCCGTCAAAGAGAAGATAGTCAAGGAGGAACTCCGGCGAGAGCGGTGGCGACGGCGCCTCCGCGTACCCCACCTGTGCAGATTGCTGCAGCTGCTGCGGGTAGAGCTGGCCTTCGTTCAGTCCCCACTGGGCATGCATCGTAGCCGCCATTGTCTTGGACTCGCTAGGGAGAGAAAGAGCGTGAGATAGAAAGAGAAAGACAGAGGAAAGAAGAGAACGAGATAAAGTCAGAGGCGATTTTCCGCTTTCTCCTCTTCTTCTCGTCGCGTGTCTGTGCGGCTGTGAGGATATGGGGTTTTGAGGTGGAAGAGAGAAGAAATTACCCCACTATCATTCCACAACCGCAAGCAACGGGCACGAAATGGTCGCCGCCGCTTTTCTCGCGACCAGCATGGCAGCATCCTATGAAGCTGACGTCATAGTGAAATGCTCATAGGAATTTCTCACGCTCCCACCAAATTTCCGGAAATGCTCCTCAGAATGAGAGATCCTCTCTGAACCGTCCGGATGGCTTGCGGCGTCCGTAAGCGTTTGTCTTGCAGGTGCAAATTCTCAGCTCGGAGAAGATGCCGTGTGTAGAGCTCTTATTCAAAAGGACAGCCCGGAGAAGATGCCGTGGCGTCTGGAATGATGGAAGCGCTGCTGCCGAAGCTCTCCACACAGGACAAGCTTGCTAGCGAGGAGCTTTGCCTCGTGCTGACAAAGCTAGTGAACGAACTCTCGGGAGACAGAGCTGTTTCCTCCCGTCCTTCAATAATCCGAGAGCTCCACTCTCCCTCCTCCGTTAGGGCTTCCGGAAGAAGCTACCCTCTCTCCGTGAGGGTTTTCTTGAGTGAGTTCTGCTGTAGTCTAAGTTCGAGCATTGACGTCGCATCCATTGCATATTTCCTTTTCTGGCATTAGACCTTTGTATGTAGTTATAGAAACTGTACAAGGAAGCCTGCATAGCTGACATTCTGTCTTGTCTCATTTCTCTCATTTTTCTCGTTGTAATTGATCATCGAGGCGGATTTTCACTGGTCAGTGATCTATATTCTTCTCTCTCTCTATCTCTTTCTATCTACGTTGACTGTGCATGACGTCAGGTTCTCGCCAATCGCCGGAAATATCGGGAGACGCCGTTACGTGCGGTTGTGGGATGAGATGATCATGGGATCCTCTCTCCTTTCATTCTTCTCTCTCGTTCTGTCGCTCTCTCTCTCTCTCTCTCTCTCTATCTACGTGTCCTCTCTCCTTTCATTCCTCTCTCCTTTCATTCCTCTCTCTATCACTCTCTCTCTCTTTCTATCAGCAAGTCCTCTCTCCTTTCATTCCCCTGTCTCTATTACTCTCTCGCTCTTTATCTCTTTCTATCAGCACGTCCTCTCTCCTTTTGTTCCTCTCTCTTTATCTCTTTCTCTAGCAAGGCGAAGGCAATGGCGGAGGCACCTGCGGCACTCTGCCATTCGAGGTACGCGGAGGCGCCTTCGTCATCTGTAATTTGGGTGAATTAAGATGTTCCTTACGAGCCGTGAAGACTCGAAAGTGCAAACCAGATCCCGTAATTTGGCGGCTACTTTGTACGAAGAGCGGCAGCAGCTACATCCCGGAAATTGACGAGATCCTTAACTTATTTAGGCCAGATTGTAGCCTAGGAGCCCATTTTCTACTATTATGGGCAAGTTCTTATTGGAGGCCCATTTAAAGCTTTAAGGGCCTTGGGAGAATCCCTAGGACCTGACACATTTGTTAGAAAATCTCCTAGGGACCATAAATATTTATGACATGCCTTGGAAACTACAAATATCTTTCTGGAGAGGCCTGACAAGGCATAAAAGATTTACTTTTGATTATGTCACTTCTGTCTCTCACACATACATGCTGTCAGAGTTATATTTTCAAGACTTTTGTGTTGTCTTTTCATGGGTCTTGTCACTTCGACGACCCTTTACTTTTTGAGGCCTATATAATGCCTCTCCATTGTAACACAATTTGAAGTTATCCCTTTTGAGAGCTCTGCTTTCTTTCTGAGTGTTCTACCTGCTGAGAGTGCTTAAGTGTTTGTAGATTCAAGCACACCCCCTTATGGATTCAAGGGTGAAGAGGTTAGTTTTATGGATTCAGACCCTAACCCTTCTTGTAGATCAAGGCTCGTGGATTTAAGTCTCTGTTCTACATTTATCCTGCGCTAAGGCTGCGTCATTAAACCCTTTGGCTACCGCCTAAACCTTACCTTGCAAATAGATTAAATAAAAAAAATAAAAAGAAAACTATGATCGATGGACGAAGTGATCCTTCCTTGTCAGGTTCCTCCGTCGCTTTTTCCAGAAATGTCCCACTAGATTTAGCACCGCGGCGGCGGCGCCAAACATACCGACGCCTCACAGAGCATGTGAGCTTGATTTCTGGATACATTTGGGAGGACCATGTGATTTGACAAGTGCATGATGTCAGCTTCGAAGGTTGCGTCTTGCTATTCGCGGGCAACATTCGCAGAGACCATTTCCTATGCGCCATTACTTGCGATTGTTGAATGATAGTGGGGTCATTTTTTTAATCACGTATAATAGTCGGATTATTCCTTCTCTCCTCCACCTAAAATTCCCGCTCCTACCTTTCAACTTTCTTCTTGCTCTTCTTCCATGCAGACACGAGAGAAGAATCCAGAGTTCAGATGAGAAAGCTGAGGCAGCAACATCTTTGACTTCCTCTGTTTCATCTTCTTTCGTTTCTCCTTGCTATATATAACAAGCTCTTTCTCTCTCTTGAAATTCAAAGGCAAATTGCAGCTATGTTGAACGCAGAGCGGCAGCAGCTGTAGCAAGCTGCCCAATGTACGTGGAGGCGCTGTTGCCGCCGCTCTCTGTCGATTTCGTAGTCGACTATCTTCTATTTGACAACCAGCAAGAGATTGACGGAAGATACTTTCTCTCCAATAATCTCGCAAGGTTATTCTAGATAATTCTTCTTAAATCAATAGAAGTATAGCAAGGCCCTTATTATAAATGAACTTCAAGGAATGAAGTCTAAGAGAGCTAAAAACTTTCTTAAGTGTTTGTGTCAAGCTAGAGAAGTATAAGTTATTAGCCTTGCAAGAGTCTTGGTGTTTACATTTTGTATCAAAGTGACTTTAATCCAAGGGGATCATCATGCCGATAAGAGGAGAGATGGCATCAGAGTTTGGCATAACTTCTTTTGATAAGGAGTATTTTTGCTGCCAATGCTGGTTCCAATAAGGGGTTGGGTGATCAGATTTAAGTGCATCTAGAGGCATATGGTTTGTTGGAGTCAATTGAGTTCGAGACAGTGACCATCAAAGAGGATAGCCAACCGTTGTTAGTGATATTTGGGGGAACTATTGGATAATATTGTAACTTAGTTAGATATTTCCAAGAGTGCTAAAGAGACTTGGGAGTTCTTGAAAGTAAGACATGTGAGAGCTTCTCGTGTCATCAAGGCTAGAGTTTAAGCCCTTTGACATGAATTTGAGACAATGTTTATAAGAGAATAAGAATTAGAAGTTGACTTTGTTGGAAAACTTTCTAAAGTTGCCACTCAACAAAGAATCCTCAAAAAGAAGACTGATAATAGAGTTTTAGTCGCCAAACTCCTAAGAGCAACCCCTTTAAAGTTTAGTGTAATCACTTCATCTATTAAACGATTTGGTGATATGGATTCAATGACATTTGAGGAGATGATTGGTTTATTGAAGAACTATGAAGAATAAATTTGATATTAGGAAGCGAGAGAGGAGTAATGAAAACTCCCAATAGGGCGGTGGTTAACCTAAGAGGGGGGTGAATTAGGTTTAAGGTGTTATTTTAGTTTTATTGATTTCTAAATATCTGTTTAGAATGATTCGTTAGTTAATCACTCCCTTCTTCTTCTCTCAATGCACAAAAGATTATTATACTGGTTGGGGGACCTAATGTCCCTTAATCCAGTCCCGAGTACTATAGACTCGAAGCCTCCTCCTCACCAAATAAAGCCTAATCCTCTCACCACTCAAAGGGTGAAGGACAATGTTCAAATACAAGGTTTTAGATTTGCCCCCCCACGGCAAACCTAACACTCACCTTTACCTTTTCCTAGGCACTACCCACTAGGCCTCGACCTCTTCGGCTCGTGGACGCCCTGACTCCCTCAGGCTGATCTCCACGCGATCGCTCGTCCCTTCACGCCCTGTTATGTCTCTTCTGCTAATGCCACCGACCACCGGTAAACTGAGACCTCGTCTTCCGGCTTCACTCGGTCTTCCCGCTCCTCGTCTCAACCAATGAGATACTCCAATCCTCTAGATGTGTGTCAATGTAACTGCTACTAACTAACTAAGTGATTTTTCTGACTTCAGTCGACTCTGGGTTGACTTTTGACCTAGAGTTGACTTTTTCTGCTAAAGTTGACTTTTTCTGACTTTGGTTGACTCTAGGTTGACTTCTGACCTAGAGTTGACTTTTTGCTAAAGTTGACTTTTTCTGACTTTGGTTGACTCTGGGTTGACTTTGACCTAGAGTTGACTTTCTACTAAAGTTGACTTTTTTTTACTTCGGTTGACTCTGGGTTGACTTTTGACCTAGAGTTGACTTTCTATTGACTCTAGCTCTCAGAGTTGACTTCTATTGACTCTAGCTCTCAAAGTTGACTTCTGTTGACTCTAGCTCTCAGAGTTGACTTCTGTTGACTCATGCTCTCAGAGTTGACTTTTTGCTGACTCTATCTAATTTCCACCGAATACGATGATCTTATGCACTAACTAACACAAGCTGAGATCAGAGAAGGAACACTGTGATAATGTGGTAAATAGAGTGTAGATTATCTTCTAAATAATTGAGAATTGATTCAGTGAGAATAATAGATTTATCCTGCAACTAGAACAACAAGGTTAGAATAACAATGAGTGAGACAATAGAATTAATACTACTGCAACTGAGATCAATATGAAACACAGTGACACACTATAATTTAACAACACGCTAATCAGATTACCGTAAGATAAATGGTGCACTAAAATTTAAACAGATTTGCGTAGTTTAACTAACTGTAATATAACAACAATTTTATAAGATAATGAATTCTTTATGAGATGAGTTAAGAGAACAAACCACTCTGCTACATAGTCCAGAAATCACTATGTCAAACACGACTCACTGTAGAGCTTGATGAATTTCTGTTGACTAAAAAAAAACGAAAGGCCTCTCTTCGTGTATACCAAGATTAACTAATCAGGCCCTGTTCTCTGCAAATAACACAGTTAGTACAGTGGATAAATCTTTAGTTAAGAAATTAAGTGAAATATGATTTAAGGTTAAACTAATTTAACGAAACAGATTAAGCTGATGGTATAATTGATAACATGCAATCTTAACATGATAAAAAATGATTATTCATGCAATTTAAGGCATTAAACATTACATTTATGTGCATGTTATCATACTTTGAGTGCATTTCTATCATTTCATGCAAATTTATGTTATAATCTCAAAATACACTAAATTAGGGTTAATTATGATAAATTAAGGATAAATGATTTTATAACCTATCTTTACTTGAGATTATAAGTGATTTTTAATGTTAAATAATAAGAGAAATTATTTTTATAAACATTCATTTAAATTTCTAAACTTAAAATCTTAAGGAAATGAGTGTATTTTTGAAATATAAATTAAAACTCTTGTTATTGAAATATTTTGAATTTTTAGAATGATAGATAATTAAATTTCAGATCAAATGAAAGAAATTTGGATTAATTTGGAATTGTATTTTAAAAGATATGATTTTTACAATTTTTAGGGATTTTTTCTGTATTTTTCCGGATTTTCTATGATTTTATTTTCTATTTAAAACATTAAAAAATAATAAAAAAAATTAAATAAAAGGGGCACGGGACCCGCGTGGATGCGACGTGGCACGCGCAGCGCCTACGTGGCGCGTATATACTAAATTATTTTATTATTACTATATATAATAAAAGAGTTCTTCAGCCTCGCCTAGATGGGGAGGGTATTAACCCTCTTAAATGTCGGGTATTATATACCCGACATTCTCCTTTCTATTTCTCCGTGTGGGACTAATTCCCACACTCTACTTACCTTGCAGGTGACGTGGAAGCGCGCTGGACGTTGGATCGACGGCGCGCGTCGATCTCACGCGTCGATCGCGTGAGCACCGTGATGGATATTATGTGGCCTATAAGCCAATCACACTTTCATAAATCTTGTTTATGTTCGTTGAAATGAAATTTATTCGTTGTCATTCTTGTGTGATGTTTGCAATGAAGTCCATGAGCATGTGCAATGACTAAGTGAATTATGATGAGATCATAATATAGTGATCGCTAGTCTTTAAACATATGTTCTAAATATTCCTATTCGTGGGATATTCGAGAAGGACATCGAATTATCTGGAAAGAATAGCACTATCTGATCCATCTCAGATGATGAGTATGGCCGATCCTATAGCCATCGGTGTGGAGACACTAAGGATAGATAGTGGGTGCTCTTTGGAGAAAGAGTTCACTGGATTGATCCGTATGAATCCCTGAATGGTAATATACCTAACTGTCAATCAGGTTGATTCATGTCATGGTTGTGTATGTGGTCCTTTGACTTGAGACACCAAAGACATCTTGTGAATGGATGATCGTGTTTTAATTATGACTTACGAATCCCTAGTCACGGGATATCTAAAACGTCATATATTGGATACGACATGAAGTCCACGAAGATGATTGTGTGGTCAAGATGGGATCATCCACCCTCGGTATATGAGGAGATCGACTCAAGGAATGAGAAGCCGTTAAATCCTTGGCCAAGGTAGCGGAAATATTAGAGAAGTTGTTCTCAATAATTTCCTACTCGCATCAGTACTAAATTGAGTGATGGATTAGGGTTTGACAATTAACCATACCCTAAGTCATTCATGAGTCTCGTGTGGATGAAAGATTATACGTACACGGTAACCAATGACGGCAAGGTTCCATGAAAGAGTTCTAATATACTCCATATCTCCTAGAGCACGTGGTGTAGCTTGGCACCCACCGGGCTGGCGACTCAACCTGTTGATTGGGTTAAATCGATCCTTAGTCAATTAATCTATATGTTGATATAGTTAATTGATAAGGAAGACCAATAAGTGTTATTGGGTTGATAGAGTCATTAACTAGCGAGATATATGGACCTGGAGGGTCACACACATAAGGTCAATGGACGTCGGTGGATATAGACATAATAATAAGGGTTTTTGTGAAAAGTTCACATTCCCAAAGTCTATAAATAGGGGGAGAACGACCATAATAGGGGTGCCCATGCAAGCCTAGTGGAACTTCTCCTCCCTCTTCTCTTCCTCTCGTGGTGACGAGTGTTCAAGAGGAGATCCGATCGTCTGGAGACTGTGTGCATACTGCTAGAGGCCGGACGCTTGAACGGTTGAAGAACTCTTTCAAATGATCCAAGTAAGTATGAATTTTATTCTATACTAGATGATAGGATCACCTAGAATGGATGATGAGATCATCTATTCTTGGTGCTTCCACGATGTTGAATGTTTTGATTCAACACCTTCCGCTGCAATCATTATTTTGGACAAAGATTTGGAGAGCTTTTCGAGCCTCAGATCCCATCACACCGGCCCATTGATCGCGATTAAGAAACGTGCTTAATTAGAGTTATTATAAGGGCTGTGATTGACGCGACGTGGCGGCATCACGCGCGCCGATCAGGTGGAGACCAGGACCACCGGAGATCATCAAGACCACGTGCGTTTTTAAAAGATTTATAACGGTCGAGATGCATCCGCGCGGACCGCATCTCAGCCGTCCGATCACAATCCTAAGGACGGCGTTTTCGTGCGTTTTATAACGCCTCACACGTGGCCTAATCTGGAGCGTCCATAAACAATCCAACGGCCACGATATAAGCATAACGTTTCATTTATGAGGGGCTTGATCTGGACCGTTGATCAAGCCTAACGCATCGATCGGACGGTTTCGCCCAATTTGGGCTATAAATTGACGAGTTCTTCGTCGTATGTACTCATTCTTGAGAGTTTTGATCTAATTGACCTATCTATTTGCATCTTCTCTTGAATCTCTCTCTTGTAATCACTTCTAGACAAGATTCCGCGTCCACGGAGTGTTTATAAGAGAGATTTCGACGATCGAGCGAGGAGAATTTGTCTCTTGAACATTGATGTTCACGTTTGAATTCGCGGAATGAAGAGCCGTCGATCCGGCGATCAATTGGATCGATTTGATCGTTATCTCGGGTTAGAAATCAAGTTTATCCTCTTATCTATCGTCGTGTATCATCAATTTTAGGATTAGGACTTCAATTTAAGTTTAATTTCATTTCAATTTCAATTTGTGTTCTTCGCGATTCGGAAAATTTCTTCCCACTTCCATCTTTGATTTCTCCGTGATTACTAATCCAAATCGAGTGATTTTTAATTCCACGGATAGATCTTTGAGTCTTCTTTCTAAAAACACCATTTTCCCTAATTTTTCACCTCAATTCATCGTCCAATTTGACCAAATTCTAAAAGATATCTCGAAAATACCTAAATTCCCTGTGGATTCGACCCGTATTTACCATTATACCCCTCAATTCTCTCTTAATTTCCCAAATTGGTAAGTTCGGTATTATTTTTGACACGAGACCGTGTGAAATCGACGACCTCGCGGTCTCGTCTCGTAAATAATTATACTCTCAAATGGCCTTACCGATTTGAACGTATGCCCACTGCAAAGGATAGGGTTAGTGATAACATGCAATCTTAACATGATAAAACATGATTATTAATGCAATTTAAGGCATAAAACATTACATTTATGTGCATGTTATCATACTTTGAGTGCATTTTTATCATTCTATGCATATTTATGTCATAATCTCAAAATACACTAAATTAGGGTTAATTATGATGAATTAAGGATGAATAATTTTATAACCCATCTTTACTTGAGATTATGAATGGTTTTTAAAGTTAAATAATAACAGAAAACATTTTTTTTGAACATTCATTTAATTTTCTTAAGTTAAAAATGAATGTATTTTTGAAATATAAATTCAATCTCTTGTTATTTAAATATTTTGAATTTTTAGAATGATAGATAATTAAATTTCAGATCCAATGAAAGAGATTTGGATTAATTTGGAGTTGTATTTCAAAAGATATGATTTTTACAATTTTAGGGATTTTTTCTGGATTTTTCCTTATTTTTCTGATTTAAATTTCTATTTAAAACGATAATAAATATAAATAAAAATTAAAAAAATTTTGGGCGCGGGGCCCGCGTGGATGCGACGTGGCACGCAAGGCCACGTGGCAGCGCCACGTGGACCCGCGCAGCGCGCCTACGTGGCGCGAAATATATTTTATATATTATTGTTATATATAGTAAAAGGGGTCTTCAGCCTCGCCTAGAGGGGGAGGGTATTAACCCTCTAATATGTCGGGTATTATATACCCGACATGTTCCTATAATTTAGTCCGTGTGGGACTAATTTTATAACCTTTCTTACCTTTCAGGCGACGTGGCGCGAGGAGGACGTCGGATCGTGATCGGAGCGCACCGATCGAGTGGACACGAGGTCCACCAAAGATCATCAAGCACGTGCTAAATAAAATAGTTATAACGGTGCTGATGTGGGCGACGTGGCGCGAGGAGGTTTGTCGGATCGACGGCGCGAGTCGATCCCGTGCGTTGATCGCGTGCGCGCGGTCCACAGATCAGGATCAGACGCACGTGCGCAAAATCAAATAATTATAACGGCTGCGATTTAATCTGGCGGGGAGAATCAGGACCGTTAGATCGTGATCCGACGGCGATTAATCAAAACGCTTATAAGAAGCGTTTTATTTGATTAAATCGTGGCCGTCCATCAAGATCCGACGGCCACGACTTAATCGAAACGGTCCATCGTGGACCGTTTCATCAAAACCGTCCGATCGTTTCGATCGGACGGTTACGCCCAAATTGGCTATAAATAGCCTTGTTCTTCGCCGTTTTGATGTATTCTTGGGAGTTTTGATCTAATTGACCTATCTATTTGCATTCTCTCTTGAATCTCTCTCTTGTAATCGCTTCTAGACAAGATTCCGCGTCCACGGAGTGCTTATAAGAGAGATTTCGACGATCGAGTGAGGAGAATTTGTCTCTTGAACACCGATGTTCACGTTTGAATTCGCGGAATGAAGAGCCGTCGATCCGGCGATCAATTGGATCGATTTGATCGTTATCTCGGGTTAGAAATACAAGTTTACCCTCTTATCTATCGTCGTGTATCATCAATTTTAGGATTAGGACTTTAATTTATGTTTAATTTCATTTTAATTTCAAGTATGTTCTTCACGAGTTCCGAAATTTCTCTCCACTTCCATCTTTGATTTCTCCGTGATTACTAATCCAAATCGAGTGATTTTTGATTCCACGGATAGATCTTTGAGTCTTCTTTCCAAAAACACCATTTTCCCTAATTTCTCACCTCAATTCATCGTCCAATTTGACCAAATTCTAAAAGATATCTCGAAAATACCTAAATTCCCTGTGGATTCGACCCGTATTTACCATTATACCCCTCAATTCTCTCTTAATTCCCCAAATTGGTAAGTTCGGTATTATTTTTGACACGAGACCGTGTGAAATCGACGACCTCGCGGTCTAGTCTCGTCAAATGGCGCCGTTGCCGGGGAATTTAAGGCATATTTTTGAGATAATTCGTCAATTTTGACTTGGTCAACATCGGATTTTTCTTTTTATTTGTTGAAATTAACTCGCATCGATCATAATTTGAGTGATCCGAAGTGAGATCTATCTTCGTGATCCTTAATTCGACGAGAATAAGTGAATTCGACCCCTTCTCTACGGACTACGGGCGATCATTTTTCAAAATCGGGTTAAGAAATTATAAACACTCCCGGATACCGACACCCAGGTATGATCTTTGCCATTATTTGATAAATTAGTAGTATATAATTATTTTCATGAAATGTCATTCATTTAGAAAACATGTTTAATGCCTTCCGAAGATGAAATCTATCTTAAATGATCCTCAACTCGATGCCATCTTGAGTAATTTTCCCTTTTCTAAGGATTACGGTCTATTGCTCACATGTATCGTTTTGAGAGGGCTAAGCTCTCACGGAATCACGCATGACTTGATTTTCTAAATCATTGTTGAAATTTTTATTTTATTGAAATTTACGATTCTATACGAAAAAGCCTGTTGTACTAGGGTTATTAGAGTTTCTCGTCGTCCTAGGCCGCATCGAAGCCATGCTCTGCGTAGACTTAGGCCATGATAGATTCAAAATGATCTGAATTTCAACCGCTCTATCGATAGAAAATTTTTCTCGAAAACAAAATATATTTATATCTCTATATTTATATCTATAGTATAATATATCTAAAATATATTATCTCCACTAATTTGTGATTACATGAATCGGATTTGATGATATGATTTGAATTTCATGCATAAAATTCTTAATTTCACTTTCAAACCATGGAGTATAATGATTTATTATTCATAAAAAGGATAATTATGGTTTGGATCTTGAGGAAATTTCTTATCATGCATCAAGTTTTATTTCAAAATAATCGCATCAATTTTTGGAGAATATGAGCTTAAACGAGTCTGGCTGAAGACGATAAACTTAGCGCTTATTGGGAGGCAGCCCAAAGTTATCATTTTTGTGTTTTTCCTTTAGTTTTTTTCTTAGAATGAATACATTGGCGAAGAACTATATTATGAAGGGCGCGCACGCACGAGAAATCCCGTGAACAAGCATCAAAAAAAGCCCAAATGAGTTTTTTTCTAAACCCTTTTTCTCCTTACCACATTTTATCATCTTTTTCATGCCATGATCATTATTATTGCTATCTTTCATCATGAGCATAGTAATTTCATTGAGGACAATGAAGAGTTTAAGTTGGGGGTGAGGACTTAGAAAAAAATTCAACAATTTTTTTCAAAAAAATTTTAAAAAAATCTAAATTCTAAAAAAACTCCTATTTTCCAAATTTTTACCACTCTTCTCCACCTTAGAAGTCTTGAAAGCTTGAGATCTTATCTACTAGAGATGTAGAAATGAGGGCCTAATAGCCCATATGATTACATTTTGAGTAATAAAACCAAGTGATCTAGATAAACCATGGGAATATTCGTAATGGTTGACTTCTTTGGGGGTTGGGTATCTAACAAGGCACCGAGGAAAAATGAGTAATCAGAAGGTTGAAGTGCTATGGATTTGAAATGGAGAGATTTTGAGTGAAGTTCAAGCAAAATTCTTATCCCCTACCTTACATCAGCCGAACCTGCTTAGTGTGGGAATTCCTCGATACCAAACTTTCCCTTAAAAGAAGTGCAATGATCCATCAATTTTTGAAATACCTATCTTTTCCTTATAGGCATTTAGTTTATCCCTTCCAAATCAGTCAAGTAGTTACACCACTTTGTTTTAAACCTCACTTATGATAATCACACTCCCAAGTGACTCACACATCCATCACATCTCCTCCACATTCCTCTCACATATACACATTCCTTCAACATTACAAACTCTCTTCAAACCTCCACGAAACAACTCCTCCATATCCTTATTTCATATAAACTCTTTTTGAAATTTTTGAAGTATGTTACAAAAAGCAAAAACAAAAGAGAAAAAAAGAAAAAAAGGCAAGGAAAAAAAGGAAGGAGAAAAAAAGAAAGAAAAAAAGAGATAGAAAAAAAGTGAAAAAGAAGGAGAATAAGTTAGAGGAATATCTTCTCTTCTCAACACCACCATCTCTACCATTTCCATCTATCCCTATCATCCATCACCATCCATATCATTTGGGAGCTAAAATTATCATAAGTGGCACCACCTTTTGCTTTTTTTAATCCATTTTTGTTTACACACATGTTTGCTTTTAACCACATCATTCCTTTAGAAATAGTGTCTTTAAATTTCTTTCAACCACCTCAAACGCTGCATCCAAAGATAGGAATACCTTTGCAATTGCACTCTTTTTTTAGGAGGGAGGTAAGTTGAAGGGAATTCTAATACATTAAGTAGTCTCCATTTTGAGGGAAGGAGTGATGAATCTATGGAGAGGGTAAGGATTACATCTGCTCATGAGAGTGTGAGGATCTTTTCATCCCCATAGCATTAAACCTTAGATATGCTCACCTCGATCACAATTGAGAATTAGACTCGAGCATCAGCCGATGAGCACTATCCTAATATGCACTAAAGAAGTCAACCTAGAAATGGAATCTAGATCACTATGGTCCACACTATGAGGAAGAGTAATCATACTTATATACATTTCACCTCTTTAGTAGTAGGATTGAGAAGTAGAAAAGACTTTCTAGGGAGATTCTATAGGAAATTGCTAAGAGACTAGCAATTATTTAAGTTGGGGGGTGTGATAACATGCAATCTTAACATGATAAAACATGATTATTAATGCAATTTAAGGCATAAAAACATTACATTTATGTGCATGTTATCATACTTTGAGTGCATTTTTTTATCATTCTATGCATATTTATGTCATAATCTCAAAAATACACTAAATTAGGGTTAATTATGATGAATTAAGGATGAATAATTTTATAACCCATCTTTACTTGAGATTATGAATGGTTTTTAAAGTTAAATAATAAGAGAAAACATTTTTATGAACATTCATTTAATTTTCTTAAGTTAAAAATGAATGTATTTTTGAAATATAAATTAAATCTCTTGTTATTTAAATATTTTGAATTTTTAGAATGATAGATAATTAAATTTCAGATCCAATGAAAGAAATTTGGATTAATTTGGAGTTGTATTTTAAAAAGATATGATTTTTTTACAATTTTTAGGGATTTTTTTCTGGATTTTTTTCTTATTTTTTTTCTGATTTTAAATTTTCTATTTTAAAAACGATAATAAATATAAATAAAAATTAAAAAAATTTTGGGCGCGGGGCCCGCGTGGATGCGACGTGGCACGCAAGGCCACGTGGCAGCGCCACGTGGACCCGCGCAGCGCGCCTACATGGCGCGAAATATATTTTATATATTATTATTATATATATAGTAAAAGGGGTCTTCAGCCTCGCCTAGAGGGGGAGGGTATTAACCCTCTAATATGTCGGGTATTATATACCCGACATGTTCCTATAATTTAGTCCGTGTGGGACTAATTTTATAACCTTTCTTACCTTTCAGGCGACGTGGCCCGAGGAGGGACGTCGGATCGTGATCGGAGCGCACCGATCGAGTGGACACGAGGTCCACCAAAGATCATCAAGCACGTGCTAAATAAAATAGTTATAACGGTGCTGATGTGGGCGACGTGGCGCGAGGAGGTTTGTCGGATCGACGGCGCGAGTCGATCCCGTGCGTTGATCGCGTGCGCGCGGTCCACAGATCAGGATCAGACGCACGTGCGCAAAATCAAATAATTATAACGGCTGCGATTTAATCTGGCGGGGAGAATCAGGAACCGTTAGATCGTGATCCGACGGCGATTAATCAAAACGCTTATAAGAAGCGTTTTATTTGATTAAATCGTGGCCGTCCATCAAGATCCGACGGCCACGACTTAATCGAAACGGTCCATCGTGGACCGTTTCATCAAAACCGTCCGATCGTTTCGATCGGACGGTTACGCCCAAATTGGCTATAAATAGCCTTGTTCTTCGTCGTTTTGATGTATTCTTGGGAGTTTTGATCTAATTGACCTATCTATTTGCATTCTCTCTTGAATCTCTCTCTTGTAATCGCTTCTAGACAAGATTCCGCGTCCACGGAGTGCTTATAAGAGAGATTTCGACGATCGAGTGAGGAGAATTTGTCTCTTGAACACCGATGTTCACGTTTGAATTCGCGGAATGAAGAGCCGTCGATCCGGCGATCAATTGGATCGATTTGATCGTTATCTCGGGTTAGAAAACAAGTTTATCCTCTTATCTATCGTCGTGTATCATCAATTTTAGGATTAGGACTTTAATTTATGTTTAATTTCATTTTTAATTTCAAGTATGTTCTTCACGAGTTCGAAAATTTCTCTCCACTTCCATCTTTGATTTCTCCGTGATTACTAATCCAAATCGAGTGATTTTTTTGATTCCACGGATAGATCTTTGAGTCTTCTTTCCAAAAAAACACCATTTTCCCTAATTTCTCACCTCAATTCATCGTCCAATTTGACCAAATTCTAAAAGATATCTCGAAAATACCTAAATTCCCTGTGGATTCGACCCGTATTTACCATTATACCCCTCAATTCTCTCTTAATTCCCCAAATTGGTAAGTTCGGTATTATTTTTGACACGAGACCGTGTGAAATCGACGACCTCGCGGTCTAGTCTCGTCAAATGGCGCCGCTGCCGGGGAATTTAAGGCATATTTTTGAGATAATTCGTCAATTTTGACTTGGTCAACATCGGATTTCTTTCTTTTTATTTTGTTTGAAATTTACTCGCATCGATCATAATTTGAGTGATCCGAAGTGAGATCTATCTTCGTGATCCTTAATTCGACGAGAATAAGTGAATTCGACCCCTTCTCTACGGACTACGGGCGATCATTTTTTTCAAAATCGGGTTAAGAAATTATAAACACTCGCGGATACCGACACCCAGGTATGATCTTTGCCATTATTTGATAAATTAGTAGTATATAATTATTTTCATGAAATGTCATTCATTTAGAAAACATGTTTAATGCCTTCCGAAGATGAAATCTATCTTAAATGATCCTCAACTCGATGCCATCTTGAGTAATTTTCCCTCTTCTAAGGATTACGGTCTATTGCTCACATGTATCGTTTTGAGAGGGCCAAGCTCTCACGGAATCACGCATGACTTGATTTTCTAAATCATTGTTGAAATTTTTATTTTATTGAAATTCACGATTCTATACGAAAAAGCCTGTTGTACTAGGGTTATTAGAGTTTCTCGTCGTCCTAGGCCGCATCGAAGCCATGCTCTGCGTAGACTTAGGCCATGATAGATTCGAAATGATCTGAATTTCAACCGCTCTATCGATAGAAAATTTTTTTCTTGAAAAACAAAAATATATTTATATCTCTATATTTATATATATAATATAATATATCTATAATATATTATCTCCACTAATTTGTGATTACATGAATCTGATTTGATGATATGATTTGAATTTCATGCATAAAATTCTTAATTTCACTTTCAAACCATGGAGTATAATGATTTATTATTCATAAAAAGGATAATTATGGTTTGGATCTTGAGGAAATTTCTTATCATGCATCAAGTTTTTATTTCAAAAATAATCGCATCAATTTTTTTGGAGAATATGAGCTTAAACGAGTCCGGCTGAAGACGATAAACTTAGCGCTTATTGGGAGGCAGCCCAAAGTTATCATTTTTTTGTGTTTTTTTCCTTTAGTTTTTTTCTTAGAATGAATACATTGGCGAAGAACTATATTATGAAGGGCGCGCACGCACGAGAAATCCCGTGAACAAGCATCAAAAAAAGCCCAAATGAGTTTTTTTCTAAACCCTTTTTCTCCTTACCACATTTTATCATCTTTTTTTCATGCCATGATCATTATTATTGCTATCTTTCATCATGAGCATAGTAATTTCATTGAGGACAATGAAGAGTTTAAGTTGGGGGTGAGGACTTAGAAAAAAATTCAACAATTTTTTTCAAAAAAATTTTAAAAAAATCTAAATTCTAAAAAAACTCCTATTTTCCAAATTTTTTTTACCACTCTTCTCCACCTTAGAAGTCTTGAAAGCTTGAGATCTTATCTACTAGAGATGTAGAAATGAGGGCCTAATAGCCCATATGATTACATTTTTGAGTAATAAAACCAAGTGATCTAGATAAACCATGGGAATATTCGTAATGGTTGACTTCTTTGGGGTTGGGTATCTAACAAGGCACCGAGGAAAAATGAGTAATCAGAAGGTTGAAGTGCTATGGATTTGAAATGGAGAGATTTTGAGTGAAGTTCAAGCAAAATTCTTATCCCCTACCTTACATCAGCCGAACCTGCTTAGTGTGGGAATTCCTCGATACCAAACTTTCCCTTAAAAGAGTGCAATGATCCATCAATTTTTGAAATACCTATCTTTTCCTTATAGGCATTTAGTTTATCTCTTCCAAATCAGTCAAGTAGTTACACCACTTTGTTTTAAACCTCACTTATGATAATCACACTCCCAAGTGACTCACACATCCATCACATCTCCTCCACATTCCTCTCACATGTACACATTCCTTCAAACATTACAAACTCTCTTCAAACCACCACGAAAAAAACTCCTCCATATCCTTATTTCATATAAACTCTTTTGAAATTTTGAAGTATGTTACAAAAGCAAAAACAAAAGAGAAAAAAAGAAAAAAAGGCAAGGAAAAAAAGGAAGGAGAAAAAAAGAAAGAAAAAAAGAGATAGAAAAAAAGTGAAAAGAAGGAGAATAAGTTAGAGGAATATCTTCTCTTCTCAACACCACCATCTCTACCATTTCCATCTATCCCTATCATCCATCACCATCCATATCATTTGGGAGCTAAAATTATCATAAGTGGCACCACCTTTGCTTTTTTTAATCCATTTTTGTTTACACACATGTTTGCTTTTAACCACATCATTCCTTTAGAAATAGTGTCTTTAAATTTCTTTCAACCACCTCAAACGCTGCATCCAAAGATAGGAATACCTTTGCAATTGCACTCTTTTTTTAGGAGGGAGGTAAGTTGAAGGGAATTCTAATACATTAAGTAGTCTCCATTTTGAGGGAAGGAGTGATGAATCTATGGAGAGGGTAAGGATTACATCTGCTCATGAGAGTGTGAGGATCTTTTCATCCCCATAGCATTAAACCTTAGATATGCTCACCTCGATCACAATTGAGAATTAGACTCGAGCATCAGCCGATGAGCACTATCCTAATATGCACTAAAGAAGTCAACCTAGAAATGGAATCTAGATCACTATGGTCCACACTATGAGGAAGAGTAATCATACTTATATACATTTCACCTCTTTAGTAGTAGGATTGAGAAGTAGAAAAAGACTTTCTAGGAAGATTCTATAGGAAATTGCTAAGAGACTAGCAATTATTTAAGTTGGGGGGTGTGATAACATGCAATCTTAACATGATAAAACATGATTATTAATGCAATTTAAGGCATAAAACATTACATTTATGTGCATGTTATCATACTTTGAGTGCATTTTTATCATTCTATGCATATTTATGTCATAATCTCAAAATACACTAAATTAGGGTTAATTATGATGAATTAAGGATGAATAATTTTATAACCCATCTTTACTTGAGATTATGAATGGTTTTTAAAGTTAAATAATAACAGAAAACATTTTTTTGAACATTCATTTAATTTTCTTAAGTTAAAAATGAATGTATTTTTGAAATATAAATTAAATCTCTTGTTATTTAAATATTTTGAATTTTTAGAATGATAGATAATTAAATTTCAGATCCAATGAAAGAAATTTGGATTAATTTGGAGTTGTATTTTAAAAGATATGATTTTTACAATTTTAGGGATTTTTTTCTGGATTTTTTTTCTTATTTTTCTGATTTAAATTTCTATTTAAAACGATAATAAATATAAATAAAAATTAAAAAAATTTTGGGCGCGGGGCCCGCGTGGATGCGACGTGGCACGCAAGGCCACGTGGCAGCGCCACGTGGACCCGCGCAGCGCGCCTACATGGCGCGAAATATATTTTATATATTATTGTTATATATAGTAAAAGGGGTCTTCAGCCTCGCCTAGAGGGGGAGGGTATTAACCCTCTAATATGTCGGGTATTATATACCCGACATGTTCCTATAATTTAGTCCGTGTGGGACTAATTTTATAACCTTTCTTACCTTTCAGGCGACGTGGCGCGAGGAGGGACGTCGGATCGTGATCGGAGCGCACCGATCGAGTGGACACGAGGTCCACCAAAGATCATCAAGCACGTGCTAAATAAAATAGTTATAACGGTGCTGATGTGGGCGACGTGGCGCGAGGAGGTTTGTCGGATCGACGGCGCGAGTCGATCCCGTGCGTTGATCGCGTGCGCGCGGTCCACAGATCAGGATCAGACGCACGTGCGCAAAATCAAATAATTATAACGGCTGCGATTTAATCTGGCGGGGAGAATCAGGACCGTTAGATCGTGATCCGACGGCGATTAATCAAAAACGCTTATAAGAAGCGTTTTATTTGATTAAATCGTGGCCGTCCATCAAGATCCGACGGCCACGACTTAATCGAAACGGTCCATCGTGGACCGTTTCATCAAAACCGTCCGATCGTTTCGATCGGACGGTTACGCCCAAATTGGCTATAAATAGCCTTGTTCTTCGTCGTTTTGATGTATTCTTGGGAGTTTTGATCTAATTGACCTATCTATTTGCATTCTCTCTTGAATCTCTCTCTTGTAATCGCTTCTAGACAAGATTCCGCGTCCACGGAGTGCTTATAAGAGAGATTTCGACGATCGAGTGAGGAGAATTTGTCTCTTGAACACCGATGTTCACGTTTGAATTCGCGGAATGAAGAGCCGTCGATCCGGCGATCAATTGGATCGATTTGATCGTTATCTCGGGTTAGAATACAAGTTTACCCTCTTATCTATCGTCGTGTATCATCAATTTTAGGATTAGGACTTTAATTTATGTTTAATTTCATTTTAATTTCAAGTATGTTCTTCACGAGTTCCGAAATTTCTCTCCACTTCCATCTTTGATTTCTCCGTGATTACTAATCCAAATCGAGTGATTTTTGATTCCACGGATAGATCTTTGAGTCTTCTTTCCAAAAACACCATTTTCCCTAATTTCTCACCTCAATTCATCGTCCAATTTGACCAAATTCTAAAAGATATCTCGAAAATACCTAAATTCCCTGTGGATTCGACCCGTATTTACCATTATACCCCTCAATTCTCTCTTAATTCCCCAAATTGGTAAGTTCGGTATTATTTTTGACACGAGACCGTGTGAAATCGACGACCTCGCGGTCTAGTCTCGTCAGTTAGGACAACAGTAATAAATTATAATAAGATTACCTACCGACGAGATCAAAATTACCCATAAGATTAATTAATCGCAACTACTGTGATCGAGATTTGAACTGATTTAAAAACGACAGATTAGACGGATAGTATAAGTGTGCTTTCAAATGACCTTACCGGTTTGAACGTATGCCCATTGCAAAGGATAGGGTTAGGACAACAGTAATACAATGTAAAATAATTTAACTACTGATAATATTGATAATACCACAGAAGAATGCAGTAAATAAACTAGTCGCAACTAATGAGAACACAACTAGATAGATAATCCCGAATGACGCTGAAAGTGAGATTAGATGTGTATTTTTAATATATAAAGAATATGTATTTTGCAATACCCCTAAGATGAACAGTCAGCCACGAACAAGAAACGATACTCAGACGACGAAAGGGTAGAAATCAAGCTTTTACCCAAAATGAGGAAACCTGTACGATTTGGAAGAATGTTCGTGGTCGTCGCACTGAAGAGGATGCAAATCAGATGCTAGATGAAGATCGCTCTTCGCACCGATCTTCCGTCTTCAGAAAATCGCAGAGAAGAGGAAAATGCTTTTTCGCCAAATCGTTGAGTGTCGCGTTTTCTTCTTTTTGCTCAAAAAAACCCCCGGATTTCAAACCCTAACTTCCTCCTTATATCAGGTTAGAGGAGAGAAAAAAATAAAGGATGATAATGCCCTTAATAACAGTTAGCTTAATATTAGTAAAAGAGACTTAAATACGATGTGATAAACAGTAATGATATTGCCCGAAATAAACTGATAGTTGTCTGTAGACACATTACTAACAATATATTCAGCTTTGCCTGAAATCAAAACACAACACATTACCCTAAATAAAGTCATAATTAGACATACAAAAGAGTTTATAATAAATATCATCCAGAATGAAATATCAATCAGTGGCAATTCAAGATTATTATTTATGTCAAAACTAGCTCTCTCACAAGTAACTTCTTTAATTCAAGGCGACAAAGGAAACCTAAGAAGTATGATGAAAGTGGGTTTCATAGAAGAGGCCATGGCCGCAGATGGATAGGGCGACAAGGAAGAGGTAGGGGTGATGACAAATAACATGATTAAGTCTAATGTGAGATTTATAATCACGATGAAGTTGGACACTTCACTTACGAATGTTTTAGGAGCAAGGAGGAGAATGTCAAAGTTACTTAGGTCAAGGCGAAGCAACAACCCACTCTTCTTATGCCAATCTTAGAAATTTCATAAGTAAGTTTACTTCTCGAAGTTAATGAGAAAGCAATGAATGAACATATGTGATATCAAGATAATGGAGCCAACAATCATACAACTGATGATCATCAATTATTTTAGAGTTGAAAGACGTTTCAGAAGGAATAGTGAGACTTGAGGGGATAGATCAATGAAAAACGATGGAGGCCGAGGATGGATTTTTTTAGTGTCAGATAGAAGACAAATGAAGTTAGACAATGTACTTTATGATCTCAAATTAAAATATAGTATTTTAAGTTTTCAGGTTAATTCGATGAGTAGGGGTGCTTTATGTTCTGAATATTAATGGAGGGTGACTATCTTACAATCTATGATCAACATGGGATGCTCCTAGTGAAGGTGAAAAAAACTCTAAGTAGACTTAATCTTTTGAAGCTAAACTCAATATTGCGTTGTGATGGGAATTGTGTAGCCTACAAGCCAATCCCACTTTTATCTTTCATTTATATTCATCAAGATAAAATTTTATTTATTGTCATTCTTGTGTGAAATTTTCAATGAATTCCATGAACATATGCAATGATCAAGTGAATTATTATGAGATGATAATACAATAATTACTAGTATTTAAACATATATTTTAAATATTCATATTCGCGAGATATTGAGAAGGACATCAAATTATCTGAAAAAATAACGCTATCTGATCCAACTCATATGATGAGTATGGTTGATCTTTTGGCCATCGATGGGGATATAACAAAGATAGATTGCGGGTGCTCTTGATGGATATTATATGTCATATAAGCCAATCATACTTCCATGTATCTCGTTTATGTTCATTAAAATAAAATTTATTTATTGTGAATTATGATGAGATCATACTACAGTAATCAATAGTCTTTATACATATATTCTAAACATTCCTATTAATGGGATATTCAAGAGTGACATCGAATTGTCCTAAAAGAATAACACTATATTCAAGAGGGACATTCCTCTGATTGGCTATTAGATCGATGATAGAATTGATCAGAGGTTCTATGATTGCTGATTGGATCACCTACATTGAACCCGACGATCCTGAGTAGATCGCGCCTGGATCACGTTAGTGATCGCCTTTCCCTATTTCACACCATAACAATTCCCGCCCGTTATGCACTGTTGGGCCTGCTTTTTGGCCCAACACACGGGAAGTGGGACCCACTTGGCGAGGAAAAACATTCTACCCGCCCTTTTCTAAGTTTTCGTTTGTTCTTCGCCTAGAAGCGGAGACACTGGAGGAAACATTCTGCCGTGGCAAAATCTGAGAGATCCGCGCCTCCGAAGGTACCGTTTTACTTCCCATTACTCAACCCGGGATAATTTTTATTGATCCTAACACCGGTTCGGAATTTCTGAATCTCAAACCCTAACTGTCGATTTTTGGTGGAGTGAATGAGAGTGACGGGAAGTAATTTGATACTAGGTTACCTGGAACTATACCTGTTGCAATTTCGAAAAATTGATTCTGCGGTTTTTCAGGAATTGCTATTATTGGCATCGTCCTCTTGCTACTGTGCTAAGTTGTCTTGCTTTTTTGTATGTTTTGTTTTGTTTTGGTTAGAGGTGGTGTTATTTGTTGCATCTCTTTTCAAGGCTGTAGGAAGGAGACCAGACTCATTCTTTAAACCTTGAAATTTCCGTTATTGTAAATAGTTGTTGGACTAGTGACTGGTTTAAGAACAATTTAAGAACTTTAATATCGAAGGTTTGAGATCAAGCCTTAGCAGAGCGGATACGGCATTACGTTTTTGATATGAATACTCGATCACGTGGACAATAGTCTGATAGAAACAAAATGTATTCTGGAAATGTTCCTCAGACTTAAAGATTCTCTCTTAGTCGTCCGGATGGTTGGCGGCGCCGCTGCGATGCTAAATCTGGTGAGAAGTTTCTCTAAGAAGCGGGGGAGGAACCTGAGGAAGATAGATCCGAAGGTTCCGAGAGAGGAAGCCGTCGCTATCTCCGCCGAGCTGTATCGGATCATCAAGGAGAACGGGACCGTTGTCCGTTTCCAGTACCTGGAACCACGCCAAGGTTCGTCGAAATCACGTCTATCTCTTTGAAATGATCGCGTTTTTTGTGCCATTGTTTTAGCTGGAAATAGGCTAAAGTAGGATATGCTCGAGATTTAATGTCTTTTGCGTACTGTACCAATTCTTTAGATACCGTCAAGCCATAAACCCTAGATTTGTCCTCCCGATATGATAAAGCTATCAATATTTTATACTCAAGCTTCATCGTGTTATAAGAAGAAGAAAACGATTCATATTTTTCTGCGCCAGGACAAATTTGTAATTTTCTGTTCAAAGAATTAGTTTTTCGAGCTTTTTCTTTTTCTTGCAAAATCGGTCTCCACAGGACAGTCAAGTTTTTTTGTGTGACCAACTAATAATTAAGCCGTAAAGTAGTATGAATTGGTCCATTTGAAATAATTCAAACTTCTTCATTTTTTAAACACCATTCAAATCCGTTTTAAGTCTAGTGAAAATTTTTGTTGCAAATTATTCTATAAAATATAAAGCGAACCTTGTGATATGGATAGTAGAATAGAAGAATATTTTCAATTTTCACTGTAAGTACAGAGGTTTTAGGAATTATTATTGTTTGCTAGGTGTAGATCTCATTTTGTTGAGAGGGATTTTTAGGTTTTCTTTGTTTGATTCAGTCTTTTGGCTATTTTTAAAATGTCGAGAATCTTTCTTAATGTCAAGAACACTATGTCTCACCTAGAATATGTTCCTAACGAAGAAAGAGTCGTTGTGTGGCTGAAATTAAGAGGCCCTGAGCATTCTCTGATGAACTCTTTTCCCAATCATTTTGTTTCTACGGTTGACAGTAACGGCTCTTATTTTCAAATTGCCCGGGACTTTGAATGTTTGAATTGGGGTTTAATGATCGGGTTTACATTTTTCTTGAGATCAACTCTGATGGGAGACTTGAATGTAATGAATTGTGACAATAGGCATTATTGATCTTTCTTGTGGGTTTTTATCTTGGTTGATTGTGTGGCATTAAAAAATCCCTTGGGCTAAGTTTTGCTTGTTCATAAAAGGTAATGGAGCTGTACTCAGAGGTTCTTCTTTTTGAGAACTTTTCCCAAATGTGCTAGTGAATGCTGGGCCCCGAACATCCCTTATTGATCGGACCCACAGTCCACTCAACATAGATGCAGATGAACATGCCATTTTTCTGTACAGTCGCAGATGGGGTGATCTGAGCTTTTGGACCAAAATATATATGGTTTTGGTCAACATAGATATGGCGGCTTAGATTCAGCATATGATTGAAATAATCAGCAGAAGGAGAAAGAGAGAGAAAGGGAGAGTCTCATTGATTGAGATCTGCTGGGGAGTAATATGTGATCCAATAATTACTATTGGCATCGATTTCTGGAAATGCTGAAAATGAAACCATGATAATATTTATATTCATCTCGAGTCTGATTGACTGAGGAACTTCATATCTTTCAATCAGACAATCTCAATCGTATGATTTTCTCTGGAAGTCAATTTATCATATGATCATATGTAACTCGAAGTATGTCTGTGGTGAATTTATTTGTTGAACTGAACAGATTAAAATCAACGCAAATTGTTTAACTGATATTATCCTTCAATTTCTTCCAAAAAAGAAAGATATAATCCTTCAATTAAATGGTTGACAGGAGGCGGGCATTGATGGATTAAACAGCAAAACACACTTGAAGCTTCTGCTCAAATGGATGAGGGGGAGGGAAATGCTAAAACTGTTTTGCACTCATACCGGTTCCACCAAGAAATTTTTCCATTCTACCTTGCCCGAGCAATCAACAGCGGAAACCCAGGCAACCAAATAAAGTGTTCATTCCTGAACAGTTGAGTCCACATGGCCATCGGCTTTTGTTAGAAATTCTCGAGCATTGGCTTATAGTCCATTCTGATGAGTATTTCTAACTAAATTTTTATAAAGGTTCAGGTTTTATGCTGTCGATTTGAATTTCAATCAAGATTGTTGAATTGTTTCGAATCCATAGAACAGTGTCATTTAGTTACCTCTGATGATGTCTTCTGGCTCAATATCTATCAAGGTTTGGAGTTTTTATCTAATCAAGGCCGTTGACTTATGTTGAATATGTAGTCAACCCTGATGATATCCAAACTGAATTTCTTTTGAGATTTAGGGGCTTCGGCAATATCATCCCTGGTTTGTGATTTATTCTTAAATTTTCATAATTTTCTTACAATATTGAGTTTTTTGAAGGCCAAAGATTTTCATGCATGCTTCTAGGGAACAGCGATCCGTGACAGGATCAACGTGATCAGATGGGATCAGACTGTCCTGATCGAACATGTTGATCTGTTCACTCATTATTAATCACTTATGTTGGCTTACGATCAATCAGTGATCAAAGCCCCTAAAATAATGATCGACAGAGTGAACAGTTCTGCCATCAATCAGGAATCACTCCCCTACATTAATGATCTGATCGGCAATCATATTGTGGGGTATTTTTTTCATTTTTTAAAAGTTTAATCCTTTTTTATATTTATTATAATTTTGTCAGATTTTTGAGTGGTAATAGAAGATCATTGATCTCTGATCAGATCAATGACATTCTATCGATCGACAATCAGACAGCTGATCTATTTGAAGGACATCAAACACTATGATGATCTGATCAGACAAATAGATTGATCGGCCAAAAAATGATCATGGTGTCGACAATCATGATTGGATCGATGTTCCCTGCATGGTAATATTGGATTGGTATTTTTGAATTTTAAGGTTTTGATTTAACAAATTTGCTTAGTATTGAGTTATTATTTTTATATTTGTTCAAATCAATGGATAGATGAACCCTTTTTTGAGCAATACATGCACTAGAATCACAGCTATTCGGCCCAATAAAGTGGATGGATTTACTTAAAAAAGAAGAATGATGGGCCTAATTCTTCAGACTCGGCCCAACAATGCCCAAGGGATGAGTTGCTGCGACTTTTTGTCAAACTGCTGTCGAAATCCTCGCATTGAGGGAATGGCGAGCCGATCAGATCCTACTGATCATCAGTGAAAATTGGTTGATCGACGGAGTTGATTGATCAACCAATTTGGATCATGATCTGATTGATTGATACCTTAGACAATCAGCGAGAGGTACCGATAAACTAATGTATTATTTAAAATAAAAAAATGGTTTGATTGGCATTCATATCACTGAGCAGATTGTCAATCGATCATAGAATTGCTTGATGATGGGATCAATCTGAGGTTCTATGATGGGATCACCATCAGCAATCATAATGATCCAATTAGATCACAATGACCTGATCGGTGATCCCTCTCCAGCTCTTAACCCTCTCTCTCTCTCTCACTCACCTACATCAAGAACAATGGATGAAGGATGATAGGCATCTGACGTGGATATTGGATATCTGATATCCACTTCAGATATCCTAATAAAAAATTAATTAAATAACTAATTAAATAATAATTTTTAAACTATTAGTCATAAACGATTAACATAACTAATATATTAAATGAAAACGCTAACCTGGGTTTAATAAAAAAGATTAACCCTAATTAAATCGAAAAATGCTGATTAAAACTCTGAGTTTTCAAACTTTTTAACTTTTAAATTTAAAGTTCGAAGTTTAAGCCCTTCTGCTCCTCTCTCTAGATCGAAAACTCCATTCCCGTCTTGTCTGGAAGCTCAAGAATACCTGCAGAAGCTTATCTCTCTGGATCTGGCTAGAGACGATCGGCCACGACAACTTCATCTCGCAAGTGAGCTCCTACGCTCCATGATAGCCCCTCGTCCGATCTGTATCGGACGACTCTTAACGCCGTCACCGTCATCGCGAAAGTGCGCGGGAGTGTAAACTCGCGGCTTTGTGACATTAGCGCCATCGATTCTAGTCGCGGGAAAAGCGGTGGACAAGCCCGTTACTTGCGATTATGGAACGAGGCGGTCGTTCTTTTTCTTCCGGTTAATCAGCACCTCTGATCCCGTATCTCCCCTGCCATTCAGCTTTCCTTCTCGGTCACAGTCGCCCAGACGCCGCCGGAGAAGAAAAGGGGAGAAAGCGGAAACATCGCCTCTGAGTTCCTCTCCTTCTCTTCATTCCTCTCTGTGTTTCTCTCTTTATCCCTAACCCTTTCTCTCTATAAAAAGTCCAAGATAATGCGGCTACGTTGCACGCGCAGTGGGGGACTGAACGAATGGCAGCAATCTGCACCGGCGGGGTCCGTGGAGGCGCCGTCGCCGCCGATCTCTCCGGATTTCCTCCTTGACTATCTTCTCTTTGACGGCGAGCAAGAGATAGACGGACGTCTCCTCTCTTCCGACAGACAAGTCAACGACGGACTCTTCCCCGCGCTCTTACCCTCTTCTTCTGACTTTCCCAAGTTCTAGCTCCTCCGCCGGTGCACTTGTACGAGGAACATTATCCTTATTTGGCACAAGGCTTCAGTGGACAGGAGCTTCAGTCCCCGGCTAACGGGGAAGAGAAGCCGACGGCACAGAGTAAGGCGGCGAGACAACGCCGGAAGAGGATAAGCGAGAGGACGCAAGCATTAGGGGAGCTTATTCCCGGCGCGGGAAGAATGAACACGGCGGAGATGTTGCAGGCGGGGATCCAGTACGTGAAGTTCTTTCAGGCGCAAATTCGTTTGCTAGACATTGCCGAGAGCTCTTATCCAAAAGGAGAGCTCCGAGAAGATGTCGCGGCGTCTGAGTTTATGGAAGCGCTCCTGGCGGAGCCCTCGGTGTAGGAGAAGCTTGCAAAAGAGGAGCTTTGCCTAGTCCCGACAAAGCTAGTGAAGCAGCTCTCGGGTGATAGATCTGTTCTCTCCCGTCCTTCCATTGCCCGAGAACTCCACCGCTTCCTTCGTTAAGGGCTCCATTAGGGTTTTCTGGAGTTTAGTCTCCTGTATGTAGTAGTCTAACCTGCAGCATTAATGTCGCTTCCATGACTCTCTATTTCTGTCCATCTCTTTTATTCTGTTCTTCATGAGTTCATGTAATTAACCATTATCACAGGTCAAAAGGTCTTCACTATTCATCCATAAGTGCATCTATCTATCTATCTATCTATCTATCTATCTATATATATATATATCTGTCTGTCTATAAGTCTATCTGTCTATCTATCAATCTATCTCTCTTTCTATTTATCTGTATAACCGTTTGTTTATATGTCTATTTGTCTATCTATCTATATATATATATATAGCTGTCTATCTATAAGTCTATCTGTCTATCTATCAATCTATCTCTCTTTCTATTTATCTGTATAACCGTTTGTTTATATGTCTATTTGTCTATCTATCAATCTATCTATCTATCCATCCATTTGTCCATCCGTAGATCAATTTATCTGTCCATCTAATTTATGCAACAATCACATTTATCTGGGAAGTGTAGGATTTGAAGGATGAAACAAGCTCACAAGATCTTCAAGAGATTTCTTACAAGCAGCTCAAGATCACAGACACACATCTGATGGAAAGATGAGAGATAGAGATAGAGAGGAGAGAAACTCGCTAAAAAGGAAAAAAGAACTTCTATGCATCTATAAATCTACCTTTTTTAATATTATAAGACCTCTATTTTTTTGGCTTACACACTTGGAAAATGAACCGATAGAAATATAGACGTCATTAACAAGAAAAAGGTAAGAGGATTAAAAGGTTGGTTGAGGTAAGTCAGTGAAGAGCTAAAAAATTTCCTTTTTGTCTTGTAGTGTTAATATGATAGTCATGCAGCATATGAATCAAACTTCAAATAGGACATCTCATAGATCAATTCATTCATAAGTCCACTACTACACAATAAATTCTCAACTCTCTTCTGTAAATAGAGGGAGAGAGTAAGAGAGAGTATTCTTATATGGAACGTAGAGGGTGGAAAGACAAGAAAAGACAAATTAGACTTCCTCTTCAAAGCTCTTTACCAAGTGTGAAAGACAAGAAAAGAGAGAATTCTCATAAGGCTTGAAAATGTACCTTGAGTTGTCGTTGTTCTTCCCCTATTTATAGACATTTGATATCTAATTTTTTCATAATAACCATCATAATTATGTCTATATCTGGCAATGTGCATAGACCTTATATGTGTGACCTTTAGGTTCATATATATCACTAACTAAGAACTCTATATACCTAATAACCTTATTGGTCAACCTTTATAAATTAGAGATTATATATAATCTCTAATTATATATAAATTAGGGTTTCATGCATGGACATCACTCAACTCGTCAGATAAAGCATTTGACAGAAGAAAACTGGTAGAGAGACAACACTTCCACGCATTTGATAGGGTACAATAAAGTTCGAAATATCATTTTGCATGAAGAAAAAATAATGGAGGATTAGACGTAATATGGTTATGGAAAAGTTCACAAAAATGATGGTTCATCCCTCTAAAATTATGATTTGCTCCCTATCCCAAGTGAAAATTATTGAAAGTCTTACTCATCTTTGGATGATATGGTATGAATTAAACCGGGGATTCTTTTACGATAGTATCTTGGGATTTGGTCTCTGGGTCGGGAGCAGTCTGCATGTTGGAGATGCCTTGACGTGAGGTTGACTTAGTCACCAACTTGGCTTCCCTATTGGTCTCCTTCGTCTTTCCCCACAAGAACGCGTAAATCCCGGCTATAATCAGAAGCATTCCAACGATACTGAAAAAAAAAAGGATTATATAGCACATCTCTTAGAAATATGATATACTTGACTATTTCAAAAATAAAGAGCAAATATTTCTATTGATGTGGTGATGAAGCCAGACCAAGGGCATCACAATCTTTTCAGCATCAGCTTAAGATGGCCCTCGAAGAAATAAAGATTAAAATATCCTGACTACCGAAACATTCAAGGAACTGAAACAAACCTTCCGAGAGTAATCTGGAAACCCATGAAGAGGGACTCAATGATGGTGACGAAGATGAGAGATAGAGGACTAAACATGGGAGGAAATGTTGGCCCTCGCTTGGAGACTGCCCATGTCACCAGCATAAACGTTGCGCCAACATTCAGTAATCCCTGCGTTGATAAATAAAAGGGTTTCTCCCCAGATAGATATAGAGCATTTTTTCACTGAAAATATGCAGAAACCTAAGAGTCGAGGAGGAGAACGAAATCTTACAGAATAAAGGATGGTAACTAGCTGCAGTTTTGAGGTCAGCAGCCATTCTGATCTTTTGTGATTTACCACCATGCCTACTGCGGCTGACTGGAGACATCCTGCGATGCATGACAAGGTCGTTCCCCAATAGATGCTTGGAAATGCTTTGACAAGTTTAACCTGCATAAAAAACTCGTGTATTTTTAATGCTCCTAATTCACTAAATGATAGTTGTGGGAGCTTTTTTGAGAGATTCTTCCTTGAGAATTCTATTTTGGAAATTTTTCCCCCAATCTGTGGGTGTCAATGCAATTCTTAATCGTTATTGGTATCTTGAGATGACTGCAATAGAGTAGAGTATACTGTATCGAGATTGTAACTGGAGGGTTTAACTCACAAAACCAATCATCCATCCATGGGAGAGAGGTTCTGATTGAAGGAAGGAAAGATCTACAAGAAATTTTATCCTTCCACGTTGATGGCGAAGAAAGGTACACCAGTGATGTCACTAGAAAATAACTAGAGGAATACGAGAGCCAAACGAACAAGAGAAGCGCAAATAAGGAGGCTGGTAGCTTTGTCATGCTGAGAGGTTTTACTTAGGAAACCCTTGTATGATTCCTCCTTGAGGATTCTTCGTTGGACATTTTTCTTCCATTGTTGGGTATCAATGCGATTATTAATAATTAACGCTATCTTGAGATAGCTGCAATGCAGTAGAGTTATACTCTATCAAGACCGTAACGGAAGGTTTTAGCACAAAAAACCAATACTCCATCCATAGGAGAGAGGTTCTGATTACGGGGATTGAAGGAAGAGAATATCTAGAAGCGATTTTAATCGTTGCATTATGATGTCGAATAAAGCTGCGCCAGCAATAGAAAATAACTCGAAGAATTCAAGATCCCAAGAGCAAGAGAAATGTAAACACGGGAGACTGTGAGGGCTTTAGATTTGTTCACCTGAAGGATGAACCAGAAAGCATAGCAGAGGCAGCTGGCCACCAAGAACGCGGTCCCACGCGCATAATCATGGACAGCTGCTCTTACTCGCGCGTCATCTAAAACGTCGAAGTGGAAAGACCACATGTGTATCGCTTTCCCCTTGTAGAGGCTGATGACCATTGCTCCTCCCACACAAACAAGAGTACCCAAAACCTTGAAAAACCCTGCTAGCCTCCTCATTCCTAGCTTCTCGGTTCTACATCATTCAAAGTAGTTAAAGTTAGACGCATAGGTTGCCCTGTTTTCACAGGCAAAAGCTTATTTCAAGAGAAGCCAACGAGCTATAATGGTTATGTGGTCATATTCTAAGGACGAGCCTTTAACACTATGCCAAAGGCTATAGCTGATAGCAAGGGCGCAACCTTATTTCTTTACTTGGACACAAGGCAAAGCCTGTGAGTCCAAACTCAAGCAGCATGTCGACATTTCTTGAAACATTTGCTCTCTGCGTGTATTACCTCAACAGGACAGAGAGGATGAAGGTGGCCACAGGGACTAAGTTGACGAAGATTGCAGAGTAGGCCGCCGTCGTGTCTCGTAAACCATAGTAGTACATGCTCATTCCCAGAGTGAGACTGCATTGAATAAGCAGGCGGCTGAATAGCACGAACCATGAAAAATAATAATAATAATTATTATTTCTTGACTATATTCGTCATTTTCCTGTAGTTTTTGTTGGCTCTCATGAACTGTCATTTCAAAGACTTTTATTTCATTTTCAATCCTAGTCGTTTTCTTGAGCAAAAACCCTCCGGATCGCGTTAAATATAACCTCGGTGCATTCGACTCAATGAAACAATTTTTTGCTTCGATCTTCGGAGCTTCATTCAAATGTTTCTTCGATCAAAGCCTCGAACTAGCATGAATGGGGTCGGCTAAATTACTGAATGTGATGATTATTCCTTTGTTTTTGTTCTGAGAAATAAGAAAGAGATGGAGGAGATTTCAGTTGCCCTTCGTTTTCATTTGCCTGAATGGATTGAGGAAATCTACTGTTGTTCATTCATCTCTCTGTTGTGCTTATTGATCTGTTTTTCTTAGCAGGTAATCAGAAAAATGGATGGAGAAGGAATTGAGGAGGTTCACTTCTGTACCCGAATAACGCGTTCAAGAAAATCCACATGGATCCTCGCCAAGATAGCTTGGCCAGATGGTTCCTGTGAAAAATTGCAGAGAAGAAATCCGTTAGCGTTACAGAAAGGGGGAGACATATGAAAATGAAGATGGGCGAGGCGGAGAGAGAGAGCAAGACAGGGATAGAGGGAGAAAGATGGGGAGGATAGCGGGAGAGAGGGAAAGAAACAGGGGAGAGTGAGATGAAAGGGAGAGATACCTGCATTAAGCCATTTAGCGAGCCCGAGAGAGATATGGAGAGAGAGAGAGAGAGAGAGAGAGAGAGAGAGAGAGAGAGAAGAGTGACACAGATGGAAATTAGCGTGACAGAAGGAGAAACGAAAAAAGGATGATGGGATAAAGATAGGGAGGATAGAGACAGACGGAAAAGAGAGGGACAGATAGAGAACGAGAAAAAGAGATGGATAAAGAGAGGGAGGAGAGCCTGGGGCGGAGAGAGATGGGGGAGTTGGATAAGGAAATAGGCACATTGAGAGAAAGAGATGGATAAAAGAGAGGCAGAGATATGAAAAAGAGGAGACGGAAAGAGAGATGGAAAGAAGAGAGAAAGATAGGGTCAAAAGGAGAGAGAATATTAGAGAGACAGAAAGAGATAGAGAGGAAAAAGAGGAGAAGAGAGTATATATAAAGAAAGAGGAACAGAGAGGGAGAAAGATTGTGGGGGGAGGGAGAATATTGAGAGAGACAGAGATGGAGAGATGGATAAAGAAAGAGGTACAGAGAAACAGAAAGATCAGGCTAAGGGGAGAGAAAAAGAGACAGATAGATAGATGAAGTGAGAGAGAGAAAGAGATAAATGGATAAAGAAATAGGTCAGGGGGAGAGAGGGTATTTAAAGAGAGAGAAAGAGATTAATGGATAAAGAAATAGGTCAGGGGGGAGAGAGGGTACTTCAAGAGAGAGAAAGAGATTAATGTATAAAGAAATAGGTCAGGGGGAGAGAGGGTACTTAAAGAGAGAGAAAGAGATTAATGGATAAAGAAATAGGTCAGGGGGAGAGAGGGTACTTAAAGAGAGAAAGAGATTAATGGATAAAGAAATAGGTCAGGGGGAGAGCGGGTACTTAAAGAGAGAGAAAGAGATTAATGTATAAAGAAATAGGTCAGGGGGAGAGAGGGTACTTAAAGAGTGAGAAAGAGATAGAGAGGTGAAGTGAGAGAAAGAGAAATGGATAAAGATAGGTGCACGGAGTGATAGAAAGACAGGCTCAAGGGGAGAGAGAAAGAGATAGAGAGATGGAAGAGAGATAGACAGAGAAACGGGATATCAAAAGGAAATAGAGATAGAAAGATAGGGTCAGGGGAAGGGAGAAAACATTAGAGAGATGAAGTGGCCGAGGAAAAAAAGAGAAATGGATAAAGAAAGAGACACAGAGTAAGACATATGGTCTGGGAAAGAGAGAGAGGGAGTATTAGAGACACTATTAGAGAGAGAGAGAGAGAAATGAGAGAAATGAGAGAAATGGAAAGAGGGAGAGCAATAGAAAGATGAAATGCATGAGAGATTCATGGGGTTTGTTCTATACTAGGGGGGGGGAGAGAGAGAATGAGAGAAATAATTTTAGAGAGAGATAGATAAAGAGAGAGGAAATGAGAGAAATTAATTATGAAAGAGGGAGCGCGATAGAAAGATGAAGTGAATGAGAAATTTAATTGTATTCATGGAAAACTTTGTTCTATGTTGACTGTCAGTGTCACCTTTGAAAAACGAAGGCGAAACAGGCGACACAGGCGGCACCAATGGCGTTTCGGTAAACGAGGAAGGGGAAGATAAACATTCCTTGATCAAGAGCGAGCTTCGACAGCAACGCCATCCCCGTCTGGAACACCTGAACTAGCACCATGCCCACTGATACTCTCAACATATCCCCTCTCCCTTCTCTGCTCTCCCCATCCTTCTCCATCTCTTGTCTGATCCACCTCCCCTATCCTCTCTCTCTTCGCAATTAAGAATGAAAGATAGATCAGTGGAAGGTGTCTCTGAAATCTTCCTTTCCCTCTTCTGAAAAGAGAGAGGAAGAGAAACGCGAGCAGCGTTGCGAGAGATTTGCGGTTTAACTTGCTGACGCGCCACCTGTTCTCTGGAATATAGCCGGCACTTTAACCGGTACCCCTTTGAAGGGTAATTTTGCCAAAAGAGCGTTGGCGTTGCAAGCTCCGCCGCTTGCGACTACTGGTAAGAATACACGCAAGAACACAGTCTTCTGCTTCAAGATTCACCTTAAATGCCCTTTGTCTTGAACGAGGATAATGACTCGGCTCGCTGCTGGTGGAGATGGAGGTTGAGCGAGTCTCCCTTGTGATTCTGGTTAGGGTGAGAGACGAGAAGGGTAGATGAAGCATTTTCAGAGAAGATATGAGAAGACAACTGGAGAGAGAGAGAGAGAGAGAGAGAGAGGAAAGATTGAGAAAGAGATATATAAAATAGAGTGTGAGAGAAACAGGACGGACAAAGATTTGGCGAAGAGAGGGAGAGAGAGATAAATGTAAAAGAGAGAGAAAGAGAGAGATGGATAAAAAGAAAGATGAACAGAGAGAGAAAGAGAGATGAATAAAGAGAGGGAGAGAGGGAGAGAGAGAGAGATATAGAGTATCACTCTTGGTAATTGCCCAATTACTTTCACTTATGACTAACCTTTCCTGAATAGACACCTTCAAATAAAACACTGCGAATTCCTCCGAGTCATCTTGTTGATCCTATTTGTTTATGAATTCTTCTTTTAGGATTATTTGGCGGGGGGAGTTTCTAGAGAGAAACCCATGATTCCTTAACTAGCAGAGGATCTTGATCGTCAAAAACTGTATCGTGCTCCGAGGGATACAGCTTTCTTACCTCTCCATTAATTTTGTTAATGATGGTAAAAACCCATCGGTCTCCTTTCTTTCCTTCTGGAGGTGCGGTGTTTTCCCAAGTTTTTTACCACTTTTTATTCCTGTTTCTCGGCATCTTTCTTCTTCTGTCATCTTCATATGAAAGTATATGAGAAACGGGAGCACTAGTAAATGTTGAATTACCTTCCATAACGTTAGAAAACGGCTGTCACTGACCGGGTCACCTTGATCGATCGGATTGCCATGATCAATGCGGGGGATCCAATCAGGAATCATAGAACCTCTGATGGATTCAGTCATCGATCAAGGTTTTTTTAATGATAATCCATCTCTCTCTCATCAATCTACTGCAATCCGATCATGAGTCACATTAGTTGATCGATCGACGCCATCGATCAACCAAACGTCATTCTGACCGGATTGCCATTCCCTACATCGGGTAATTCCTTTAGGAGTGCTCTCCTTAGCACAGCTTCTAGTGGAAGCAGGTTGATCTGCTTCATCTTGCTGGCATCTTCCAAGTTAATGCGCAGGCTCTTTGTGCCATCACAAATCTCTTCAAAATGCCCTGCAAGGCTTCTTGAATTTGGTAGCCATATGATTCATGCCCCCTATTAACCTTTATTTCTCTTTCTCTACTTGATAAAAATCCTACGACTCTAATCCACATGTAATAAAATATTCCAGTAGATGCCCACTAAAATCAAGGTCTTCATAAAATTTTACCAAATTGGAGATCAATATTTTCCCCAAATCCAGTGAAAAGACCTTTTATCCCTTATCTAAATTTCAATTTCCCACCACATAATCTCTTCGTATGTAAATAAAATTTACATCCATCATCGAAGTAAAATCCTTTGCCTAATTTTGGTGCAAATTTCAAATGAATTTTTTTTACAGAAGCTCTGAATTCTTTGTAAAATTTAGACTTAGGCTACATTAAATGGCATCTAAATGGATCTTTTATAACCAACTACTTATACTAGAAATCATCTATCCTTTGTTAGAACAGCCACTAGGTATGTTATAATATGGCCCAATGATGTCAGCCTGTTTGGGGACCTTAGTCTCACATGAGACATATCTCTTCCTTATTCATGATCTTCTCTATATAAAGAGGCATGTACCTCTTGTTCAGTTATCTATCCTTTAGGGTTTCACCCTTTCGCAACCTCACATATCATTTTAAGAGGCATGATGAAACAACCATGAGAAGATAACATATTTTCTCGTTTATGTTTAGTAATTTCACACATCTTGCACATAAAAAGTTATATTTTTCTCATCCAAAATAGAAAACATAATTTATAAAATTTAAAAGAAAGACAATAAAATATGCCATGAAGAACCCAATCATGTATTAAGACACCTAAATAATCATGATAGATTCATCATAATTAGATGAAATTTCATATTCAAGAATAATCAGTGAGATCAAAATAAGTTCGAGATAAGTCTCACGAATATTCAATCATGCTCTAAAAATATTTAATATTTATATGGTTATTTGGAAATCCTTTCCTGCTGATTGCTGCTTATGAGTTAAATGGCATCTCAATGGAGACACTCCTTAGGCACCAAAAAACTGATGAATGGGATGAACATGAGGTTAAGGTGCTACTCATACTCTTTCTCAATTCATTTGTGAAAAAATTATGAACATCAATAAACACAAAATTTTTTTTCTGCTAAATACATACATGGGATTCATGTCCATCAATGAATAGTTCATGAGTGAGTGGTAGATGCCAATTTTTTAGGTTTAATTTCCTTAGAAATCACATATGAGTGTGTCACAATACATCATGAGATATCTTTTGTTAGAAAATTGAATAATTAAGTTATTCAATTTGTTGATCAAGGTATTAAGATGTCTCATACAAATATGGGAATTATATAGGTGCAGAGATTATCTCTTATAATAAATTAATTTGGTTAGACTTAAAAGTGTTTGAGAGAACTCATCTATACATAGGGATCAAGTCTATGGATCATACACTGACAGCACACCATTACTTCGAGAGCAAATAGATTTTCAGTGTATCGATCCAAAAGACTCACCAATGATGGATTTGAATATGTTTTCTATTGTCTATTGTTCATCCATCAGAACTTGGCACAAGTCTCTCACTAGTCATACAAGTTTAACCTCTAAAAAAACCAAAATTTCATATCTATTTAAATAAAATTCACCTATTTGTCTTGGGTGCTCTATCTTAAAATAAAAGAGAAGGTGATGCTATTTTGCACCCCGACAAGATAAAGACAAATTTCAAGGAGATTTATGTTCATTAATAAAAAAATACATATATGTATATAAAATCATTACAACATATATTTTCCTGATTGAGAAAATTAAAAATACAAGGTAAACTAATTATTCACAGCTTTACTAAATCACTTAACCTTTTCACATATTTATCAATCTAGCTTCCAATTCCCCACATTCCCAAGGGAAAAAAATAGCCACATAGACTTTTGAGTCTATGACTAAATACTTAAGTGTTTGATAGTAATTTGGGTAAAAATAAATAGAGACTCTTCACAGAATAAAAAAACAACATGATAATTTTCAATTTTTTGCATCATATTAATACTACGAGTTTCTCACGTTGTGTGTAAAAGTAAGGTCACATTCAATGTACTTATTTTACAATCAAAAGAGATTAATTTTAAAGAGAAATACTCATCATGATTATTCGTTATCTCTTTTCATGACCTTTCCAAGAAAAAACATGATAAAATGGGCTAATTTTCTATAGCATTATAGCAAATATATGAAGTTATTTTTTTATACAAGTGGTTTAGTCCAATAAAAAAGATTTCAAAGTACCACATGGCACCATCATTTGTAACATGGAAATATTGTAACATAAGATTGTTAAGTGGCCCTCAATAAGAACTATAAAATCCTCCATCTATAAAATGGAGTGCATTTTCTCACATGATGAATGATTTGTGATAGATTGTGGAGATCACTGGGTCGTGGTAAGACCACTGATATTAAATCTTGACAAGTAAACTTACTTTTCAAATTATGTTCTTCAAGATTTTTGTTTTTTTATGCATGCCAGCTTCTTGATAAGATTAGCACATCAAGATTCAAGGTTTTAAAATGGAACTCAGTACATGAATAAGTTATTTTTTATTCCATGTTCTTTTATCTTCTTTGACTTTTTAAACTATAGAAAATTATTTTTTCATCACATTTTATTTCTTGGATAGAGTTTTCATTGCATATCAAATTTTTTCATGAATTTGTCCTACACAAAAATCAAAGGGAATCGGAGGAAAGGATTTAAAATTTTGATGAACTTGGGTGACTAGACATAAAATAGCACAAGAAAATTTGATAAAATTATCGATAGAAATCCCATGAAGAGTAATGAAATCTTGCATACACGGGCTTTCATATCTTCCCCTGAAGAGTAACATAATGCATGAATTGAAATTCATTCTTAGGGATGAAATAATGGTCATCTCTGCGCTACCACTATTGCCCACCAATCATACTCTGAAGATGACTCCATTATTCATGTACATACAATTGCCAGCATCATCATGATCAATCATCATCATGGGAGAGATCCCAGCTCTTAGGCATCTTGTGCATGCGAGCCCAAACATATCTACCTTGGATCTCGAAGCTGGCGCTTCGCTTCCCATTCATCATCAACATCATCTTTCTCGCGTTCACGAACATGATCCTCCCGTACGCTGGCGACCTTTCATCCCCAGGTCTCCTTTCCAGCGCTACCTTTTCCAAGCAATTCTTGCATCTCCTGCGCCATGAAAATTCAGAAGAAAAATGCCGAAGTTTTCGGGGGAAGAATTAAAAGACGGACTCACGAATTGAAATAGCGGGCGATGATTTCTTCGCTCACTGGTCGATCCCTTTGGAAAGAAATGAACAGGGATCTTCGTTTTGCTGCATGAATATCAGATTCCGGAGGGCGATTTTCCTGCTCCAAAGCGCGGAGAAAAGCTGTTTCTGTGTCTGGGTCAGAGAACTTCACTTTCCCGTTGAGCAAAGTCGAGAGTGAAGGACCATAGACGTTGACCCACTCCACGGTGGGACGGATCAAAGAAGCAATTTTCATGAGCTTTCTGGAAATCGAGCTGTACCCGTCTCTGTAAACAAGCAGCATCAAACCTTCGTCGAAGACGACATTGCCGATCATGTCTGTGATCTCGCAGATCCCGTCGTACACGACCTGCCTGTTGAAGAGGAAGAAACCGATATCGAGAGGCTCCTTGATTAGAGCTGACGTCAGCGGGAGGGAGAAGTTGATGTAGGGGGAGAGGCCCCCCTTGATGGCCTTGAAGCATCTCTCGGACTCTTTGTGGATGGCGAGGAGGAGGTCGTCTGCGTAAGAGCTCACTTGCGAGATGAAGTTGTCGTGACCGATCGTCTCCAGCCACATCCAGAGAGCTAAGCTTCTGGAGGCGTTCTTGGGGTCTTGCTTGAGCTTCGAGACGAGACGAGAATGGAGTTTTCGGTCGAGAGAGTGGAACAGAAGCAGCTCCACCACTCTGCGGAAGATCCCGTCGGACGCCATTATCGTCGGCGGAGAGAGAGATGACGATGATGCAGGATCTATTAGGGCAGTCCGCCGCGACTTTGGATCGTCGATTATTTTTTTCTCTCGAAGCAATGAAGGAGAGATGAGAAAAGCCGTGAAGTCTGCGTCTCTTTCTCCCTGAGCGAGCGTTTTTTCTCGCTCTAGACTACGGAGAAGACACAGATGGGGGAAAAGACAGAAATCTTTGAAGAAGGGAACGGCGCGCTTGAGGAAAGAGTATCCAGTGCAGAACGAAGTGGCGTTTGGGCCAGGGTGACGGGATTCAGGCTGGCGAGTGGCACTGCCTGGCTGGCAGAGAGGCAGCGCGAAGACTGGCTGAGAGCAGATCGGATCGCATCGACGTGATTCGATCCAATCACGTAAGATTTACCTCGATCGGTCAGCAATCAAAGTTCTCTCGATCGGATCGCGTGGAGGGAGGGATAGATTCTGTGATCGACCCTCATCACTCCCTTAAATTAATGATCAGATAGTGGGGATATTTCTTGTATTTTTTTCAAAAAATTTAATCCTTTTTCATAATTATTTAAAAATCTTATCAGATTTCGATTGTCTATCATGAATCAGATCAAGGATTTGATCGACAATCATTAATTGATGGTCAGATCAATCACATGCAATCAATGGATGATCTGATAATTATTTTGATGGAAGAGCATCGATCACTATATCACCTAGATCATCATACTGATGAATGGTTGATCAATCTAATCTAATTGATAGTCTTTGGTTGATCAATCTAATTGATTGATCAACCAAGGATCAATTATGCTCACAACAATCATGAATGGTTGCTATTCCCTAGTTGAGGGTAGAGTTATTGGACATATGTTTAGTAATAATAAATCTAGTATAGTACATCAAACTAAGTGGTAGAGTGACCCTAAGGGTCAATGTCACACCATATAGTTTTGGAAGGCTTTGAAGAGATCAAATTGGGCCCTGACTAGACCTAAAACAATCCTAGGTTCATGAAGAGAGGGCTATAAGCAAAGAGAGAAGAAGGGTTTTATTCCATGAATGAAATTCCTTTTCTCATGTCCCTTTTAATTGAGATGAGGGTTTGACCATTGCTTACACAATTATGTAGAGTTGTAAAGAATGTGAATTTGACATTATCCTCCCAAAGGTTGAAGCCATAGTTAAGAACTTGGGTTTCATCCTTTCTATTATGTACAAATTTTGACACGATGAAAGCACTTAATCCTAACAAGTAGT